>CM046812.1:20548974-20781532 GCA_025617385.1 Murraya koenigii
ACTCAATCCCATCTTTTCAATTAGCTCTGGGCATTTTAAAATTTGAAAATTTTGACTCAGATTAGCAACTGCAAATTTCCCACCCTTGTCCACTGTGTCAAAGGATATTTGAACAAAAGGCACTTTATCTTCATTTCTAGTTTCACCAACACCGTGTGCACTCTGCTTTTCCTTGCAACCATGTGTAGGGATCTACCTTTTCTTGCCTTCTTCAACCTTGCAATCATAGGAGAACAGATATGAATTGTCTTTTTCTTTTTCTGATCACTCTTAGCTTAACTTTCCACTTGGACCCATATTCTTCAACATCAAAAGATGCTAGAATAAAACCTTGCTCACGCTTTTTAACTTTGATTCTAGCCTCTCTAAGAAAAGAAAGGTGTTCTATATCTCTATCAACCATAACCAGCCCTCCGCATTACTGACCAATTTTCTCAAATAATTCTTTTTTCCTTAAGTGAAAATGAAGTCCTTCAATTCCCAACCATCCTCCCCTGAAAAACAATCTATCTTCTCTTGGGTTAATAGACTTGCTCCATTTTTCAAGCTTTATTCTAATGTGCCCCTCCAGTATAAGCCTACCAATTCTCCCTAAATCTTCTGCTTCCTTCACAGACTGACAGAAAAAAATGGCTTTGTTAGACTGATAAGGCTTAAGAACAATTTTCAAGTTCACCATCTTACTCAAAATCTTTTAGATCTTCCACCACGGGTCCCACTGCTCCCTAAAGCACACGACAGCACGATTCTATACTCCATGTACAAACTGTTCTGAATATCTTTTACCTTCACCAAAAGCAAAACTTTTGCCTTTTTCTGGCTTGCCAAGCCTTTTTGACCATGCTTTTGGATTATTTCTACTGTACCCTGCACTTTTGTTAACAGATCTGCTAGAGTCACCTCGACCCAGCTTATCTACTGCCTCTGCCAATATTCTCCAGCCTTCCACTTTTCTTCCTCGAGGAACTAAGATGGACCTTACAAACCCAAACTCATTCTGAGAAATTCATAGAAAACTTCCAAAGGAATTACTGAATTTCTCAACCCAAACTTGATAGAAGCTTCTTCTGAACATTCTGAAAAACTTGTCAGATTGGCTATCATAATGAGCCTCATATAAACACCTACTCAGCCACGATGCGCAACCAATCTTAAGCTTTAACAGAAACTTCCTTTGTCAATTGCACTCTGTAATCTTTAGGACAACTAAATTTGGATTATCTAGGGTTTCTAGCAAGAAGAATTTATGATCAATCCTAACCTCTAAAGAGGAATAAGACCTAGATGAAGGACATTTAAAAGACTCTCTTACATTCTCTCTCATATTGAATAAAAGACGTTTTTTAATTTGAATATTGTACATGTTAAGCTTTCTTTTGCAATTGGTATCATATGTATAGAATTTGTATTAAATTTTTAATAATTTTTTGAAGTTGGTTGTAAGAGGCATACATTTTTTGTTAAGCAACACAAAGGCTATTGACAGTAATGGCCATTTGATTTTCTTTTCTCCTGATGTATTATTCTTAAGTTTTTTTAGTACATTGTCCCCTTTCCTGAACCTTGCAATTTTTTTTCCTTGAAATTTTATTACAATTCCCAGTATTTGATGCTTGCAGATGGAACTTGAGTTCATCATAAAAGAATATGCTAGTGTTTGGCTAGAATGTAACTTTGCTAATGAACTTGCCAAAATATTGGCTTCTGAAATTATTTCCTTGGTTTTCCCCCTTTTTATGTACTGTCATTCAAGACGAAAAAATAATTTTCTTCTTTTGCTATTAAAGGAAGCATTACTTCTGCAGAAATTGTTTTAGATTTATTAGCAAATCATTGTTTGCAGATAATATGCTAGATCACAACTGTTTTTCTACTCTAGAGCATATTCTGTGTTTTTTGCATAACAATATGAAGTTTGGAGCTTTGATTTAGCTTGATTGGTGGTTGACCCCTGTTTAATGTATTTCAGCTTCATGCATATCTACTTAATTCATTCAAATGTAACATTGATTAGTTTACATACTCTTATGAAATTTCTCCTTTCAATGGCCATAATGTTACATACAGATTTGAAACGAAAAAAGTGTGTAATTATTTTCAGATCGCCTATTGCTGAAAAGAATGATAGTTCTCTTATATTCAACCCTTAACTTGCTAGAGTATTTTCGTGCCATTTTTTGCTCATATTTCTTCATCTTATCCTTTAATTAAAATTTGTAGTAGATCTTTGGGACAATTAGCTATGAGGCTTAGTTGACCTCCCCTCAAGTCACTTGAAAATATTGAGCTAAAACTATTGATTGAAAATCTGATCATGAAAACCTTAGGACCAAGCATCTCTTCTTGCTGTTGTTTGGCCTGTTTGCATTTGAGGCTTTGGTAGAAAAAAACACAACTGATAATAGCAATTATGAGCTAGGCCAATCATACTTCTGGAAATGTGTTCAAGACAGCCATTCTAAGTAATGCAAACCATCCATGTGAAATTTTTGACAAATATTTCAGATGCCTAAAACAAAGATTTTATATCTTCTAGATTTTAACAATGAGATTTTCCCATTCTCATTGCATTTTTTAATGTATTCCTAGGCATTGTGGAGCATGCCATATGTTTGACCTTGCAATATATTGCATATATAAGTTAGTTTAATATATGCCTGCAACATGTTTAACTAAATAGTTGAGAGAAACTCGGTTTAGCATATATTGCACCCTTTTTTTCTTGATATATTGATAAGGCTCTGTTTAAAGAATTGCTGAGGATCATTTATTTTTCATTTCTAATTGCTTTATTCCTTTTCTCCTTGGAATTGGACGATCTTGTAAAGTACTTTCTATTCAAATAGTTACATCATGTGTGTGGACTGTGGTGATGCAAAGAATGATCAGTGTTCTTGGTTGGGGTTGAGTTCTTTGATGGTGAAGTTGTAATTTTCTAAGTAATACCATAGTTAAATTTTTTTTGGCTTTATTTATGTTTTCTAGTAAATTATTATTATTATTAGCAGCTAACAAAATAGATTGGTACAGGGTACTAGATCTAGTTCTACTAACAATAAAAATAGCTATAATTTTTTTACTGTGTATATCTTGAATGGTGCTGGATAACTTATAACAAAACTAGAAGACTTCATTTCCATTATCGAAAGAAAGAATCTGCAGAAGCAGTAACCATGTGTTGGAAGATTGTGATGCTACTATATATCAGTTTATAAATTTTTTGTAGTTAGTAAACAATGTAATAATTTTGAAATTGTTCAATGCAATGTAATTGTTTTCATATTGTTGAATTCAAATGTCAATTGCAAATTTTCAATTTCTACCACGTTGATTTCTATTTTTTGTTTCTAATTTTTCTCAAATAAACACTGATACCATAGTATCATTATATTTGTTATGTCACTGAATCAGTGTTTGTTTGATGCCAAAGTCTCGTTATTGATTTGATGTTCAAGTATCAGTATTTTCTTGATACTATGGTGGCAGAGATTTGCTGGCACAAAATTTGGTCAGTAATTTTTTTGTACCTTGACCAGTGACACTAAATATGGTGTCAGTAAAATGAGTTTCTGTCACCAAAATAGTGTCAAAGAGGACTATTTTTTTACCAGTGGGTATCTATCTTGGACTTCATGTATTAAGACAATGTTATTATGTACACAATTGTAGCATGCATTTAAACCGTATGAGTTGGTTAGTTCATAATGACAAAGGAATTATATTATTTTGCATCACATCGAAATTTAGCTGAATGGTAACAAAATTTGCTTTTCTGTTTGTCCCACGATTATATAGTCTTATTTTTGTTAATATGCTCACAGTACGCTCAGGAAACTTTGTATGAGTGCTTTAGCGTAAACTGAAAATCTATTAAAAATTTCCCTATGATATTGAACATTAAACAATATCAAACATATTGTGTATGCTTTTATCGTTTGGATGGAGGATGTGCCATCTTTTTATTTTAAATGCTTTGTAAGACTTTTAATGTGACGATTGAAGGCAATCAATTAACAGAAAAAAAAAAAAACTGGACAATTTATGCGATACTCAATTGGGTGCCAATCATTTGGATTCGGCTAATGAATAGTACACCCATTTAGTTAGATCAAGTAGCTCCTGAAGTGTGATTCGAATATTACCATTAATCATGTGTATCATGGGGCGAATTTTGCTCTGGATTTCTTGGCTAACTATGCCCTGTCCCTCCCATTGGGTCTTCACCTTTTCAATAACCCTTCTGCTTTATCACGCATAATACGTAAGGGTAGCGTGCTCCTTTTTATCACGCATAATATGCATGAGTAGGGATGACAAGAGAATTTAGATTTAGAAGATCACGATATGAAAAAATTTAGATTTAGATTCGGATGTATTTATATTAAAAAATACGGATATTTGGATCATGAATTAATAAAAAATATATATAAGTTAAAAAGTTTAAAAATATGAATTTATAATGTTGTTGTATATTATTCATATTGAATTGTTAATTGTTGAATTATGAATTTATGATTATATTTTATTTGATATTATTAGGTAAATTGTGAATTTAAATTATTTTTTAGTTTTGATTTATGTTGTGATATCTTTAATTGTGTATTATTATGTAGGATGTTATTGCATGTTATTCATGTTGAATTGTTAATTATTGAGTTATGAATTTATGATTATATTTTATTTGGTATTATTAGATAAATTATTGAATTTATGTTATTTTTATATTTGTTTTATGTTGTGATATTTTTAATTGTGAATTTATGATGTTATTGTATGTTCTTCATGTTAAATAGTTAATTATAAATTTATGATTGTATTTTATTTGATATCATTATATAAATTTTTGAACTTTTAAATTATATTTTAAATTATTAAAATTTAATAATTGTGGATCCAAATATCCGGGATATCGTTCGCAATCCGTACAGATATTACCCGCATTTGGATCTGCATATATTTTTTAGATTCAAATATAGATCTGAATATAAAATTATTATTTTGGATCTGGATTTAAAGTTTACCATCCTGTGTATAGATTACCTATTTTGGCCTTATTCTTCCTTGGCTCTTGTTAAGAGCCTCTTTGCATCAAAAAAAAAAAATCCCTTACATATATTAGTATGTAGGTATTGAAATGTCTATTATTAATAAAGTAAACTCATTTACACCCAAGCCAACGAAAAAAAAAAAAAACGCCCTTTCATTAATATTATACACAATAATTGTTTTGTTAAACTCTGATTTCTGGCTAATAAGATCTTTGAAAGCATTCAAAGAAGCCACTGAACTATCAGGAAAGCCATGATTAAATATGCTGCGAAGCATTTGAGCTCGTTTTTCAATCTCTTGATCTCTCATAAGCTTTTCTATACCACTCACTATATCATCCTTTTGAATCGAATTTGATTGATCATCAGAAATCATGTACCCCACCTGGAGATGATTGATGACCAATTTGGCATTGTAATGCTGATCACCTCTAATTGGCCATGCTAAGATTGGGACCCCACAACCAATTGCTTCTACAGTTGAATTCCATCCGCAATGAGATAAAAACCCACCCGTTGATTGATGACTTAATATCAACAATTGTGGTGCCCATCCGGTTATTATCAAACCTCTTTCCCCAGTTTTAGTATCCAAGCCGTTAGGAAAATACCCGCCTTCTTCTAGATCGTCTGAACCGATAAAATGGCGTGGAGGATGTAATCTACCAGCATTGGCTTGAATGACCCAAATAAACGGCCGGTTTGATGCTTCTAATGCATCAGCCAGTTGGGCATACTCATCTAAAGTTGGACCGACCTCCGTGCCAAACGACACATATAACACAGATCTACGTGGCTTCAAATTCAACCATTGAACGATCTCATCTTCAGTCATGTTAGAACTCCGTCGACTGGTTCTCATCTCTCCATCATGAAGTAGTGAACCGGTCGATTTGTAAAATTGTTCGGGCAACAATGGGCCCACTCCCCAAACCGGCTTTTCCATTTGATCGGCTAAATAGTTAATAAACGGTCCCTCAAGATCATCACACGTGTTGAACATCAACGCCATCGATCCCTCCACTTCCTTCATCCACTGTGGTTGATCACCCGGTTTTGGTGGGGCCATTTTCCGTGGACCGGGTACACCAGGCGGAGGTGGTAGATCAATTTTCCTCAGACTGGGTCTGGGTGCACCGGGTGGAGGTGGGGGAGCACCAGGAGGAGGCCTGTGAGGCCTACGTTTAAGATCCGATTTGGATAAAGCCATATCCTCGGGTAACCCGGGAAGTAAACGGGTCTCTCCCGGTTTGACATCTTGGATGCGAGCCTGCCACATGGCAAATTCCATAGCTGCCGAACAAGCACCAGAAGTGAAGAACCCAACAATGGGAATTTCGAAATCCTTAAAAACATCCATTGTCCAGCCCATCATAACGTCGATGACGGCACAAACGGGTTGGGTTTCTCGATCCCGGGTGGAAAGGAGGTTTCGAAGGCCTTCAAGCATCTGGCTGTGCATGACTACATGGTGGTGAGTCGGTGGTGGTGGTGGTGGTGGTGGAGATGAGGAGGGTATTTCAGTAATTTCAAAGAGAGGGTATTGGTCATCAGAGGAAGGGATGATGCTGGTGGTGGAAATATGAGAGGGAATGATGAGGGTGGATTTGTAATTACGAGAAGCGATCTGCTTGCATAATTCAATGCATGGAAATAGATGTCCCTGACCGAAGAACGGGACAATCCAAATCTCAGCCTCAGCAGCGGGAGCAACAGAGCTTGACATTTCTTTTCTGAATCACTGATTGCTTTTGCCATCTGTCATAAAACATTCTGTGTTATATACAACATAAAGAGATGACTTAATGGAGAAGTAAGTGTTTTACTTATTTACTATTTTGCTAGTAGGTAAGCTCTGAGTTTGATAATATGGTTGTTAGTTTTAGTTGGTTTTTTCTTAAATAACTCCTATATATTTTATAGGAACTCGAACTTTGTTCTCAACATTGTAAGTATAATGATTCTCTCACTGAATTATAAGTTGGTAGTTGAAGTTGATTAGTTATGAGAAAGCATTTTCACAAAAGTCATTCCGGTTTCAACTAAAATTAACAATACTGTTCAAATTAATTACAACACAAATCAAGAAAAATAGATATTGAAAGGAGGAGTGATTTTAAGTTTAAGATCAATTTTTGTGTTGAGACTTGAGATAGCACTTGAATAAAGAGAAGACAGAACATGAATGTCTGTGAGAATAAAAAGGAAAACGGCAGCAGTAAGTGTTAACAGAAATGCCAGCCCATGATGTATTGAATTTATTAATTTTGATTCAAGTTTGTCCTCGACTTGAAATCGGACTATTCATTAAGATAATATTCAGAAGATTAAGATAAGTTGACGGCGAAGGGTTCCACTTTTACTAGTAGGTGAGCTTTGAGTTAAGACGATTAGTTTTAGGTTGTTAAATATCTACCAACCAAATCTAAGCAAAGAATCAATAGTCAAGATTTATTCTGTGTTTTAATTTTTTTATTTCACTTGCCTAACAACTATCAATAACCAAGATTTATTCTGTGTTTTAATTTTTTTTTATTTCTTTTACCTAACAACAGTTGATTCAGTATTCAACATTCAACGAATACTCAACTCCCTATTGAATCCTTATTTTTGTGTAACATACTTGAAAGTTAATTCTATTTATTAATCTTAATAGTGTTGAAAGTTTATTCTTTAACCTGTTTCATGACATGATTAAATATTCAAGAAAATATATTTATCGTTTAAAATTAATTTTTCATGTGCTAAATGCAATATTAAATAAGAAGAGTGAAGAGAATATTTTGTAAGGTATACCCCCACCTTTTATTTCATTTCATTGAAAAAAAAAAAAGTTTGATTCAACATTCAACTAAAATTAACAATTCCATGATAAAATTACTTGAGAATAAAAATTTCAAAAAAAAAAAGAAAAGAAAAAGTAATTCAAAAACGACACACCCCAATAGAAGTTATTGGTCACGAGATATTTTTAGGTTCAGACAGCACTTGTATAACAGAGCACACAGATTGAATGACAGTAAGAATAATAAGGAAAACGGCACCGAAGACCGAAATGCCAGCCCATGGAGTATTGAAATAATTTTGTTTCAGGTTTGCCCTCCATTTGTAGCACGTTCTTTTGCAGTGATCGTTCAATCCTTTGCAAAGCCCAGAAAAATAGAAGCTATCAGGCATCACCGTAGTACCTCTAGAAAGATTATTTATAAGCATTGACGCTCCCTCTTTATCCGGCAACCAGTTCTCAATGATTCTGTTCTGAACAAGCAACTCGACGTCCTTTGCTGTGTTCACGAGATGATGAATAAGGAACACGTAATCATTTATGTAATTCTCAGAGTAATGCCGTTGTTCAAAGGCAATGAGATTACGAAATAAAGATTCTGTTTCAAGCTGCAGCTTCAGTTTCGGAATATGCAGTGTCCTGTCTTTGAACTCTATGGCAAACAGCTCATTGCTCTTGCTCAAACTGAAGTGGACTCCAGCTTGGTAGAGATCAGTCACACTTGGTGCGGTTTTACCTTTGTGTTTTTGCTGACCACCTTGTTTTTCCTGATTCCTCGATGATGGTAGATGACAAATCCTTAGAAAATCAAGGAAATGCTCTACCCTAATCTCAGTGTGAGGAGGGAATTTATGCTCATTACCTTGTACCGCCTCTAAACCCTTGAAATACTCGTATGTGATTGTGATGATGGTTGGATTTTCGTGTTGGTCAGGGATTTCAATTGCCGCATGAGCAAAAAGATCCTCAAGAATGAAGAAAGGAAGCTGATTCTCAAGCAACCACATATCATACCAAATATCCTCTATTAAATATGGTTTATGAAATATATGATCATCTTCTTTTCGAAGTTGAGGGAAACGATACCTTAAAAAGAGTTCAATAATGAAAGCAGCATCCAGCAGAATCATTTCAACGAATTTATCTCTGCTTAATTCGATTTTTTCTGCATAAGAACCTCGTAATTCTGCTTCTTTCAACTTTATAACTTCAACAAACTTGTCAAAGCTTATTTTGGCCCGTTGAAGAAAATAATGCAGGTACCGCTGTTTATGCTCTTCCATGAACTGTAAGTTTGCTTTGCCATGGTGAAGAGGGCCAATCGAGACTACCTGAGGTGTATATGCCTTTTCATTTATCTGACGCAATCGCTCTGGAACTCTATAGATGCAGCAGTTTGAGGGCAGTGGTGATAACTTTTTCAACTTAACTTGCAAGGATTCTTCCATGTAATAAACTGAAAACATGGCATGAAATTTGCTCAATCCAACACTTAATAAGGCATTGTAATTAAAATAGAATTGAAAAAAAAATGCAAGAGCATTCTTACATGTACAGAAGCACCTCAATCCCTACTACTAGCAGTGCTGTAGCCAGGATTCGATGATAGACCAGACTGAGCTAAAAGGAAATAATATAACTTGAACAACTTTCTTAGGACTATGTAATCGGCATTTTCTCTGGCCTCAGGCCATCAACAAAGCCGTTTCAATGCTTCTTATATAATGCCATGGATTATTCCTTGCCTTCAAAGATGATAAATGTCACAATTCATATACGCACTTCTCCAGATTCCATATAAGTGGGCCATAGCTATGAAAGACTTGAATCCTTTTATCAAGAATGCAACAGCCATTTGATTGGTCCAAGTCAGAAGTTAATCTATGGAAATAAGCTTGATCTAGCTGTAAAATTATCTCCTTGAATCAGTGAGTTTGGGGCAGAACAAGATCAAGACCACCATGCAAACATTCTTTAAAGTTTATATAATATTCTTGAACCTCATCTTAGGTAAAGCAACAAAAGCCTTCACTTTTTCTTAACAACTTTATTACATCACACATATCATAATGTACTTATATTTACATAAAGCATTTTATAGCTTTAACAAAAGCATACAAAATTCTTAAACCTTGTCTCAAGCAATTAAAGCCACAAGGATATAGTTTTGCTTCCTACAGTTTTTATCATTTCAGTAATTCATATATTCTTCTTTATCAAATTTAGTAATTTTTATTTTTCAAAAAATCGAGAAGGTTTCAACTCAAGGAAATACAACAGATAATTACTATTATTCCTGGATTTAAGAAATTCACCAATGCAATATAAACATACATTTTCATTAGACATCAGAATCAAAGAATCATCAGTGCATCAAATCTGTAAACCCAAAAAAAATGAAAGCATCAAGAGAAAATTATGTTACATGGAACCTTTACAACCATTACCATGAGTTCAGAGTGCCAACGCCAATTTAATAGACTTGAGGACCCCTACAATGTGCAAGTACATAATTTCCCAAAACTATTTAGAACAAAGTTTAGAAAACAAAACAATACTGGAATTCCCGACATGTTATATATTTTACAAAATCATGAAACCAGACGTGTGCGTATAATTATGAAAACCAGAAACAGCTAAAAAACTGCATGTGTAATTTTCGGGTTTCTTCAACATATCTTCCACCCAAATTAAACAAGCATAGATAAATCAAGTAATCAACAACATTCATCTTTAAACGACATATTACCACATCGAAACTGTCAACCAAGCCTCATATCAATGCTTTTTGTGTTATTTGGTAAATATATTTGTTATTTTCTACGCATACTAATACCAACCACTTTCTTAATCAAGAAACAAATAATATATATGAATCTAAGATGAAGTAAGTCTTGGGTTTAATGAAAAAGCTTGCATTGTGATTTAGATTGGAAAGGGAGTTGATTTTTGTTGTTTGAGAGAGAGTTGAGACTTTGTAAGAGTGTTGCTAATTTTCTATGGTGTAAACAAGGGTAACTGGGTCATATTTCAAATAAAGGGTCCAAAATTTACTAAATCTATTAAGGAGTCCAAAAAACTCATTATGGCTTCCCCCAAGGGTTCATATAAATAAATTTCTCAAGCACAAAGTTTTTGTTTCTTCTTGAGATTTCCTTGTCATAGTTACCCATATTTTGAAAATAACTGATATTGTCTGTAAGGAAACTTATTGATTAACAATATAAATGGGCACTATCAAGTTTTAAGCCTGAGAGAAAATCAGGGTTGAAATGAAAACTTCTATGTAAGTAGCAAAATCTTCTCATAATTTGACGCTTAATAAATTGAGCAGAGAACATATCAAATTATGACGCGGAAGTTATGATTATATTCATCTTAAGAATAAGGTCATTTGGACACTGGCAGATTAGTACCAAAATACTCAGCATAAGACCTACAAACTAGAAACCACGCACCAATTATTGAACACAGCACATAAGTTGATCTTTTATGAGCTATAAATGAATCTGCAATAACATAAGAAAGTGGGATTTATCACCAGACAAGTATTTTGGTGAAACTCTAAGCTGAAGGAAGGATATCCAAAGCAACCTCCTTAAGGGAAGGCATTACTTCCTGCTGATGCAAACAGATATATTTATTCCTCACTTTCTTGAGGACCTTCCAGGAACCTGGGTAGCACCTAAGAGAAAGTGGAAAAGAATAAAATGAAAAATTTAAGTTAAAAACTGCAGGAAAACAGTGAGTTGTAGTAGGCAAGCATTAACTTGTTGCTGTGGGAAAAGTATCAGGAACTAGCTAGCAAACCTGAAAAGGGTTCCTCCATTGCGACCCTTAAAATTGTGAATGTAATATATGGTCTCCATCACAGGAAAAAGTGTATTGGATAGTGCAGCCAGCTTAGGGTAGAAGAATGATGGATAATCTTTAATTCATTTAAGGAAATCTGTCTCTGATCTACATAGATGTTAAACAAGCACCAAATAGTTTCCAAAGATGATTAGACAGTTTGATTCTTGTACTTAAATTACTGCTAATAAGTTGTTTTATTTTACTTTTTTCACTCCATACAGCCCATAGGAGTCCTTTCATTGCACATTTCAAAACAACTCTACTACAAACAAGTTGCTACTTCTTTTTGTTCAAAAAAAAAAAAAGGACATCTTCCTTGCAACATTTTAGTGAAAGATACAGCACAGTTCATCCTTATTAATTCCCTTTTAGATTTCCGTGAGTGAGATTCAAAATACTATAATCGAAAACAGAAGCAAAAAGAGACTTTCAATTTTTGCAACAAGATAACAATTGAAGGACCAAAAAGTAGTAAACAAGCAATTCAATGGGTGGGCATCTATAAACGGTTATACAGCATCAAAATCATACTAAGGTTATAGAAAGTACCATAATCATGAAAGAATGGTGAAGGATACACCCAGACCTTATCCGGTCAAGTTCTCCATTGAATATAATCAGTTTCCGGGCAGTATTGAAGACAGCTTCTTTGTAAAGCTCTTCAACCACAAGCATTTCTACAAGACAAAAGAATAACAAAATTAATTATCTTAAGGAATGAATATCAATAAGAGGACAAGGTGCAAGACTACCATTGACATTAAAATATGGATAAGCAACTAGAAACAATTCATCTTCTGGCTTCACGCGGTCTGCCATTTTGACCTTCTCAGTGAATCCAAAATCCTCAAAGAATGAAGGCTTTGTTAGATAGTCCAACCTAAACGATGCTCCTTCAAAGACTGATTTTCTTGCAAATTTTACTTCATTTGCCTCTGGGAAAAACTAAAAACCAAATGACAGACCAAGATCACGAAATGAATCATGAACATAGGTATCAGATAATCAGAAATGGGCTTTAAACAGGCTAATAACAAAGTACGAAATGCAGACACACAACATTATTCATACACCTTATGCACATGAAATATATATACAGCGGGATCCTCTTATGAATTTAGTTTATATCCGAATATGAGACAATAAACAATTGGACACAATATGCGGGCTAAGATTTGTTTGATTATTATATGAAGAAAACAAACAGAGTTGATTGATGGCCTTTGCTGGCTTGCCTACACACCTAAAGTGCCGAGAACCTGATTGATGCCATGCTTTATCCGCAGGACACACACACTTGATTTTATTATCTCTCTTTACAAATATATAATCATTTCCTGTCTTTCATCCTAAACCAGCTCTCCAGGCACCAGCTGTGTTTTCTTCAATTCAGTTATACATTCACTTTCTGGTGAGAATAAACTTCCCCTTCTTAAAAAATTCAGCTTCTCATCTTACCATGGAGCTTTCTTTTTTAAAACAATTGCTAGTCTAGCATACTGCACCTAATTGAAGACAACCCATAATGAAAATGTCATATTTTAATGTCTGCTGTTGTGACCTGAAGACCAGGAACCAAGAGAACCTTCTAGCAGGTGCATTAACAAGCAGCAATAGATTTTTTATGAAGGACCCATCATTGCATTGAAAAAGTAAACAAAAGGACTGGCATCATATTTAGTCCAGCAAGAATTTTGTGGACTTAACACAATGGTTAATAATTCTCCCAGCTGACACTTTGTCGAACTACTGGCAACCTTGACTGTGTAAATGCATATTTCAAACGTTGGCAGGCTCTAGCTTCTTGATGTACTGTTGATAGAGATGTATATTTCAAAAGTTGGCAGGCTCAAACTGCTGAGGCTTTGGTTTCTTGCATTTCAAACCTACAAATAAAATTTTGGCAAAATGCCAGAAAGACACACATCTCCCAAATTTGATGAAAAATAAAGAGACCACGCCTAGTGCTTGGTTTGGCAAATGAGTGAGACCGAAAGAAATTAAGGGAAACCTCTCCTACGGAGAGTCATATTGAAGGTTTCAATATGATAACTTTGTCCCTTCTTGCCTGTAACCTTCTTTGATTTCTTTTCTTAGTCATAAATTATCAAACATATGTTAGTCGTTGGATGAATCCACTAACTGACATCTGATATCCACAATCAATCAACCATATTTTAATAGAAATGAAACATTTTAATTAAAAAAGAATGAGATAGAAACAAAATCTAACTTGGCAGACAAGGGTCTATGAGATTTCAAGATGCTTGGTGAAAGTCGTATTCAAGAGTTTAACAGTCAGTTCTATCACCTATGGCAAAGTAACCACCGCAACTAAAGCAATTATAAAACATCAAGAAGCTTGAACTTGGCAAGAGGTCTCATTAACAGTATACATCAGAAATTAAGACAGATGTAAAGTGCAAGCTTTTGGATTTATTCAGACACTGAAACTAATATGTTAGAAGCTCCTATGGTCACAGCAAAAAACTACAAGGCACATATCCCAAATAACAGATATGCAAAAAGCTGCCAAAGTAAATTATTAGCAATTGACCGCCACTTTTGCTTAGACAAAGGTTCTCATAACAAAGGATTTAATAGTTGTCAGTCAACGGAAGTTTGTTTTAGTCAGTCTCATGTCCAATGGCATTCATAAGGAACCCAAAAATAAAAGGAAAAAAAATAAAGAGTTGGGAGGTGTTTCTTGAAGCATAAAGAAAATTTATCATCCATGAAAAATTTAGTAAGGAAAGCTGACTCATTTATCTGCCAATGGAGAAAAAATTGTTGTCCACCCACTAAGGACCCGCCATTTGCAGGTCTGATGGGTCCCATGTCGGAAACACAATTTTTTTATTTTAAACGATATGGGTATGGTACCTATATCATTTAATTTGTAGGTTCCACTGATGGGACCCATCAAACTTGCCAAATGGTAGGTCCTCAGTGGGCAGGCGCATTTCAGCATCTTTCCCCTACCAATGACCATATCTGGACTCACTTAAAAAAGAATACAAAGAAAAACTAACTGACACAAATTGCATTGAAGTCTAGGAGCCAAATCAAAGTTGTTAACACATCCAATCAATACATTTTATTAGGGGTCATACCATGGTAACTCATTTCAAAAGAAAAAAAAAAAAAAATGACTGCACAAATTGTACTGAGCTCAAGAAGATCTATTGAAGGTGTTCACTTGTCCAACTAATAAAGTCATCAAGGATTCTATCGGGTACTTGGGACCAATCCTGCCTTTTCTAGATAAAGTGAATTTAGGATAAAGAAGATAACCTCATTTCCTAGAATCCCTGCTACATTTTAGGATAAAGAAGATAACTTCATTTCCTAGAATCCTGCTACATTCTGAGAATAAAACCGTAGACATCTAACTTCTGATATATATTCAATCTAGTAAAATCTTGGCAGTTGTACTTGGGGCAGAAACAGAAATTCTTAGTATGCATGTATGTATTTATGCTGTATACATACAGACACTCTACCTTCACTCATTTGATACAAACAACGGTCAACAAGGAAACCTCTCCTGTAATAGCAGAGTACACTACCTTCAAAAGAAAATTTGAAGGGAAGATTAAAATAAAACTGCTCATATAAACAATACTCACTATTCTAGTTCGTGTAACTTTCTCTGGAGTCACAAACAGGTCACAGAATTCACGTATTAACTGCATACTTTCAGTCATTTCTATTCCTCCTTCACCATCACCTGTCACACAATTACAAAAAGAGAGAGGTAATAACCAAGATATTTGGGTTAGACCAATAGGCTTATAGCCTAGTGGGAGAACCATTGCACTCACAATGTTGAGAGTAAGGGTTCGAGCCCCTATAAGGGTTACAGAAAAAAAAAAAAAAAACCAAGATATTTGGGTTGCTCTTGTGTTGTAGGTGGGAGTTAAGGTAGTTGTGGAGGGCACCTGGTACAGAATCAAGGCCAGCTGTTGGGAATTCAATCTCCTGAAACACATACTTGTTCATCACAAACTATATACTTATTATGAAGTTGATCTGCACATATAGTTCTTCAATTTTCCATTAATAACTCACCATCAACTTCTTGCCATCCTTCACAGCTAATTCAGCAGCCATTTTTGCCTGTTTAAAGGTCAAAAGCCCAAAATAAGCAGATGCTGCTACTGGTATACTTATTATCTAGCTACTACAGAACAGATTATACACATCAAGTTGTATCATGAGAGAGACACCAAGTTGAGTTTTCCAAGAGGTTCCAAAAAGGTTCTGTTACTTTGTCCAATTTTCAGACTGCTTTGATAACTCATCTTAAGGATGCCACTCATCCAATATGATGTGGTGACAGCGGTTTAGAGTTTTAAACTAAATGCAGAGCTAATAGTATTTCTAAAAAATAGTCATCCTATGGTACTATAACTCGGACTCTTACACAAAACAATAACTTCAATGTAGAGAAAAGATGATTTCACAAAAGCATATGTTTTGATTTATGCCTCCAAAACCAAGAAAATGTTCAAAGGATATACAAATATGATCCATATATCTGTGACTTAAATGGTAAAAGTTGTTGATGCTTTTCTAAAATTGCCACAATCTGCCTACCCCATGACTTCTTTTGGATAAAACGACAAGGAGGATCCAATGCCAGTTTTTCAATAGCTTCAAAAAGGCCAAATTGGTTTATAAATGCATCTGGCTCTTCATTTGACATGTTTAAGGATCCATTTGGCATTGCAAATGGGGAGCTGTGGCTTAAAAGCAGATATAAAGTGTTTGGTAAACTCTTATAGTTACTGCTTTTAAGCGAAAATGATTTCATCTCATAACTGTTTGATAAAAAACTTATATCAGCTTTATTAGTTTAAAAAAAATTACTATTTATAAGTCATATTTCCTAAACATAGTCAATTTTTATATCACAATTTTTTTCACCATAATTATAATTCAAAAACTACAGCTCCTCCATAACAGACAGATCCTGAGCTTAATCTAACAAATGTAAAAGCAAGCTTACTTGATCAAGAAGCTCTAAATAGTCACTGGGAAAGGGAACGTTGACGTTAACGGAGTTATTGCCATCGCTTGAAACCGAATTAGTGAGACAATTGGGTTTTCTTCTATACGGCGAAAATGCGATGATTCTTTGACCACTGAAATTTTGATTATTACATTTTATCGAAACATTTCTACAATTTACCTGCAATTACTGACAATTAATCGGTTAAGCAACAATTCAAATTTTAAAAAAATATTAAAGATTCAAAGTATACCTGTCGACGTGGAGCTGAAGAAACCGGAAGGGGAACCGTAGGGAGGGCAATGGCTGTTTTGGACGATAACGGCATTTTGAACCACAAAATAAAGAGAGTGCAGAAACGCGCCCCTTACAAATACCGCGCTCGTTTGCACTCGGGAGTTGGGAGTATAAATAAGTTTTGCGACTAATAAAATTTATAAATTTAGTAAATTATTTATTAAAAAAAACATTGACAGGTTGTGCATTATTTTGTGAGGTGGTACAAATTATTGTGTAAATTTATTTTATATAAATTGGTGTGGCATAATTTATTTAGTTGAATTAAATAATTCTTAGTTTATAAAATTTATTTTTATTATTTTATATTTTTATTTAACAAATCTATTTATTATCTTATATGTTTATAAAATAGTTTCTAACTCTCTCATCGCTCTTATTTCATTTATTTATTATTAAGTGAAATATGACAAGTAGGATCTCGAGTGTTTAAAACTTGACAAATATCCACTAGTTATATATATATATAGTTGTTTTCATTAAATTTTTGCTAGGATCCGATTCAAGCCAATTAGGTGATTCTTACTAAATCCAGCTCAAATCTGATTTAAATAAACAAATTAATTTTTTAAGGAAGTTTGTACTAAATTTGAGTTTAAATGTGTTTTTTAGATTTTTGGGTAGGTGATTTAGTTTAGATACCCTGTGTGGTAAGCTAAAGTGATAAGTTAGTATAAATGGGATATCCCAGGTACGCTTATATGTGAAATACAATATGGATCTCAAATTTAAAATATAGCAAAACAAGCATAAATATAAGGACCACACAACATTGACATAGTTCAACCTTTGGCTTGCGTCCACTGAAATAAGTCATTATCAATCCATTATATAAATGAGAAATTACATGAGATTTTATATTATAAAGATGACTAATATAAACTAAAGAACACTATAAAGATGTTTGGTTTTGATAAAAATGAAGATGGTGAATAAAGATTTAGATAATGATAATATGGTGGAGAAAATAATGAAAATAGAAAATAGAAATAACCTCTAAAATTAGAGAAATTAACGATGATCTAAAAGATAGAGAAAAGAGAAAAGGAGGCAAGGTAATCATAAGAGTTGAGAGGGGATAGAGATGAGATGATAGGAGAGCCCTAAATATAGATGAATAAGACATGTATGTAGTGGAGACTAGTGGTAAGGGAAGTGCATAAAAATTAAAGGTAGATGTCATCCTTAGATAAAAATGAGAGAATGCTTTTAGAGCTATTTATCATATTTAGATAAAACAAGACAAAATATTCATTTTGTACTAGATTTATTCTTTCTCATAAATATCTTGAAAAGTCCAACCTTGACCATTCACTTTCAAGCCCATCCATTGTAGTAAATTCTTCCACATGACATTTTTATATAGCTTTAAGTATTGTATCCATTTTGCCCTTATAAGCGTTCACATGTCATTAATTTATTAGTCCAAAACATCCTTTCAAATTTACTACCAAACAATATTCCCTTAGTTTATTGTGTTGAAAGAATTGAATCACAGGAAACTTGAAGAAACAATTTGGACTTGATGACATGCGGTTGCTTCCAATTATTGGTTTACTTATCTTGTACCCCTTTTGGAGTAGCTGAGATAACCTTTAATATGCTTCCTGCATTGACTATCTTCTGGTGTCCTTGGTGTACCTAAGGGATCTGTAAATCTTAAAGATCATAATTAGGAGAAAAATCCATAGGTTACCCTTTAACATGCTTCCTGAATTGATCATCTTCTAGTGTCCCTGGTGTACCCGAGGAATATAAAAATCTTAAAGATAAAGACTAGAAGAAAAATTCAGAGGTTTACCCTCTATTGTGCTTCTTGATCTGACCATCTACTTGTGGCCCTAATGTTTGTTTAGGTGTTTTGGTTCTTTGAGCTATGCGACTATGCCTCTTAGGTGTAGCTTAGATGCCATAAAATATCTCGGTTGTGCAAACCTTTATACAAATTCTTTCACAAAAAGATCATTATTTATACAAAACAGTGATTATATCCATAATGTCTTCATCTAAGAAGGAGAGGAATTCTTAATCCACTTATATACTTATGAATCAATAGTTGCGGAGCTCTAATACCTCTGGTGCACTAACTAATGGCACTGACTTTCATCTCATTCAATCAAGAATTAAGCAAGCATCTTAGGAGCAGTGAAGTAACTTCAATTTATTTGGCGAAGGTAATCCAAATAATCAGAAATAGATAGTCGAAGGTAATCCAAATAACTTCCTTTATGGTGTTTGTTATGCCTACTCATCATATATATATATATATATATATATATATATATATATTCTCATGGTGATCACAATGCATGCTCATCATATATACATATATTCTCATGACGATCAAAATTTACTTTTACAAGAGAGGATTTTTCAATCTATTTAAATAAATAGCCGAATGAACTCGACTCGGATCGGCGTGATAATAATTAGGGATAATTACCATTTATGATAAATCAATACATAAATAAAAATTCATTATTCAACACCCAGCAAACATCGCGGATAAATTAACCATAAGTGGCGTTTTGCAAAGAATAATAAAGTATTGTGAACTTTTTAGAGGTGGCGAAATAATCTAAATAATCATAAATAAATAGTCAGAGTAGCTTAGCTTCCCTCATACTGTTTGCAATGCATGCTCATTAAATATACATATTCTCATGGCAATCAAATTTACTTTTAAAGGAGAGAAATTCTCAATCCATTCAAATAGATAGCTAAAGAGGTCAACTCTCATTGGTGTAATAATAATTAGCAATAATTATCATTTATGGCAATTCAATATATAAATAAGAATCCAATATTCAAAATCCAGCAAATATGGTGAATAAATTAAACATGAAACTCCACGATTGGTGTAATAATCATGGCGAATAAATTTATTTCATGCTTTTCTTGAGCTTTCTTAAGGACCCTCTTGGCCCTTGTTCACAAAATGGTTGAAAACCTCATGATCTGCCATTTGTGTTGAATCAAATTAGCAAGATAAATAGTGAAAAAGGTGGCTACTCGCCTACCTTTTCTTGTAAGATAGTCGAAAACCTCATGATTAAAATCAAATCAACAATATAAATTATAACAAATACGGCAACTCGCCTGTCATTGTAAGTACTTCAGACATCCAAAGCATGTGGTTTCCTTTACTTTCAAATTGTTTGTCCCTCACTTTTCTTAAACAAGAGAATGGAAAGTGTAAGCAAGCATATACCTTACCAAAGCCTCGTAACACTAAGGTAGAATCGCTTATTCTACCCTAACGGTCTTATTTAACCCTCTTGTTTGGGGAATCTCGAGCAGGACCCGCTCGAGGACAATCCAGACAGAGCAGAAGACCTGGTCACTAGCACGAAGACACCCCTGCTCGGTGTCAAAGATGGTCAAGATCAAGTGTTCTAAAGCTGGTTGGCCCCTGATCTCCCTATCCTGCTTGAGTAAAGTCACAGAAACCCTCGACCACCAAACGAGACCCGGTCGCGTTACGATCAACACCGTGAATAAGGAGAAACCAAAGCTCGAGCAGAACGGACCTAAGCATGGCAGCCCCATCCCCGGATAACTTGTCACGACGATCGATAACTGACAGACATCCTCACATCGTAGGGTCTCATCACTGTTACTGATGACCGACGCACGCCTCTACAGTGTTATCATTTCACACAAACCTACACGACATCATCATTTGGTCACGGGAACCCATAGCCGTCTGACATCCTATACCTCTAGGTTGTGCCGTAGCAACCCATAGCTGTCAGAAAGACGCAGGCGCTAGGGATGGCAACTCAACCCGGACCCGGATGAACCCCGATTTTCTGGACCGGGTTCAACCCGCACCAGATTAATTTTTTTTCGGAATCCGGATGTGAAAATGGGAACCCGGATATTTCCTAGTCCGGGTCCGGGTTTAAGTATTCCGGAAATCCGGAACCCGGACTCGGATATATTTATTTATATTTTAATTTTTTAAAAGTATTTAATATAAATATAAATATATATATTTTTATTTTACTCAAAAAAATTATTTTTTAAATTATAAATAATTATTTTTTTATTTTAATTTAAATAATTTTAAAAATCCGGGTTTAAAACCCGAATCCGAAACTCGGATTTTTCAGGTTAAACCCGGACCGGACCCGGATTGAAAAAACCCGGGTTTTAATCCGGATCCGGTATAGAAATTTAATATCCGGGTCTGGAATCGGAAAGCCCGGACCCGGACCCGGAAATTGCCATCCCTAGTAGGCACTATTAATGTAAGGGATGGCTCCCAAGCAAAGGGGGGCAGGAAAACAGGGAAAATAAATATCAGACGAGGGGCAAGGTAAAAGGGTTCTGATTCCAACTCTAATTTTTGGACCAAGACTCTGATTTCCTCTTTCTTTATTTTCTTTACTTTCTTGACTTCCCTGAACCTTCTCCTTTTTTTCGGTCCCTCAGATTAAGAGGGATTCCAAAAAAATCAACCCGATTATTGACTTGAGCGTCAGAAAGTTTTCACCGAAAAAACACCCGGTGATCCCTGACCCTGTTTCTGTGGACGTAGGTCGGAAGACATCACTGCTCCAGTAAACGGAAAAAGGCAAGAACCAGCAGGGAATCCTACTTGAACTACTAGCGAGCATAAGGCAACAACACCATTTGGAAGCGAGTAGAAAACCGTATCAAGACCTCTTTTTTTTTTTTTTTTCTTCTACAAACAATCGCATTTTCATGATTTTTTTAGAAAAGCTACTAGTCGCATTATTGTATTCTTTTTGCTGGTTTTGACCTCAAGCTCATCATGATTAGGATAGATCAGGTATCCTAACTTGCTCTAAGATAACGCGATCTCCTGGTATTATGCTACGTCCAAAGAAACATTGCATAGCAGTGAGCATGAAGTTAAACTATTGCAGTTATATTCAAATTGAACAGTATTCCAAACCATTCATTCGTATTTTATAGTTTAGATGCGAATCAAAAGACACACATCATTACATTTTCAAAGGAAAATACATTCATAGGTAACATTAGCATGAATCATTATATAACTCAACTTTATTATCCTAAGGATAATGGAGGATCCTAGGATCTCTCGTTCTTGTCATCAAAGACTTAGAGAATTAAAAAGTATAACCGACCACTTCAGGGTCATCCTAGGTTCTCTCAAGGGTCTTTACACAATATTTATAGATGTGTGTTTATAAAAAAAAATGACTACAGAGGGGTATCCCTAAGGTCCCCACAAAGTCTTTGTACAATATTTACAACTACATATTCATAATGGATTTGATCTCTGCAGGATACTTGGGAGGTCCCCACAAGGTGTTCAAACAATATCTACATATACCTATTCATAATGAAGCTAACTACTACAGGGATGCCCCTACAAGGTCTTCATATAATATTTATAGATATATATACATAATGGAATTGACTATTATAAGGTACCCATAAAGTACTCACAAGGTATTCACACAATATTTACAAACAAATGAAATAAGATTACAAATAAGAAAAGTTAGTAGATAATTCCTTATTGTGTATTTAACTAATTTTGCTCAAGCTCTTCTTCATGCATTTCTTACTCAACTAAATTTAGGGTACCTCTATTTGGCGATGTTTACATTTAATATTACTTCTGCTGCCCCTTTATTCGTATACAACCCAAACTAAATTAGGATCCACTACGAAAGCTTTTTATACTCCCCATAGATGGGGCTAATTTTTTTCACCAAATTTTCACTAGGTTTTGATTCAAATCTGATTCAAATAAATAAATTTATTTTTTAGGGGAACTTGTGTGAAGTTTGGATTTGGGGTGTTTTTCTTATTTTTGGGGTATGTGGTTTAGTTGAGGCTCTATGTGGTAAGCTAAAGTATTACGTTAGTATAACTGGGGTACTCCAGGTTCGCTCAAATGTGAAATACAATAAGGATCTCACATTGAAAAAATAATCGAACAAACATAAATACAAGAAACACACAACATTTACATAGTTCGGCCTTTGGCCTACATCCACGGGAGCAAGTCATCAACAATCTTTTAAATAAATGAGAGATTGCATAAGATTTTACATTATACAAGATAAATAATATAAACTAGAGAGCCATATAAAGATTTTTGGTGCTAATAAAGATGAAAATGGTGAATAAAGATTTAAAGAGTGATAATATGGTAGAGAAGATGATTGAATGTGAAAAATAAAAATAGCCTCTAAAATTAGAGAAATTGGTGATGATTTAAAAGATGGAGAGAATAGGGGAGAGTGTGTGTGTGAGAGAGAGAGAAAATACGAAGTAAGGTAATCATAAGTGATGAGATGAGATAGATATGAGATGATAAGAGAGCCCTAAATATAGATGAATAAGACATTTATATAGTAAAGACTAGTGGTAAGGGGACTGCACAAAAGTTAAGGCTAGATGTCATTTTAAGCTAAAAGGAAATAATGCTTTAAGAGCTATGTGACATATTTAGGGAAAAATGACAAGAATATTCATTTTGTACTAGATTTATTTTTTTTCATAAATATCTTGAAGAGTCCAACCTTGACCATTCGATTTCCAAACCCGTTCAATATAGTAAATTCTTTCAAATGGCATCTTTATTATTGTATCCATTTTGTTCTTGTAAGTGTCCATCTGTTATTAATTTATTAGTCCAAAATATCCTTCCAAATTTATTCCCAAACAATAGTCATTCTCTCATAAGAGTACCTTCATTTTTTTTTTTATATGAACATATTGTTAAGACATGTAGTTTAATACAGTGAGTACAAATATAATATTAATCTATATGGTTTTATAGTAAATTAAATGCTGATTCTATTAAGCAACATAGCTTTATAGCATGTCTGCATTTAAAAAAAAAAATGAGGGTCTCGCACAGAAAAGTAACTCTTGGCGTTAAGTTTTGCTGAGTGTTGATATTGATTATAGGCTGAAGATGGATAGAACGGAACAAAGTCTTTGTTGAACCTACTTCTACATTCAGGTGCAATATACTTTGGCTTAAAACAGATCTGACATATCACAGCAGCAATATTGGAATCTATAATACCTTTGTCATTGTTAAAGCCACCGGCCATTACAAAGTTACCATTGCTAGCACTGTAACTACCTCTTCCTAAGTGGATACCATTCCAATTTCCTCTATCTTGTCCTTGTGGTGAATAACCTCTGCTATAACTGCCTCTACCTTTATTACGAACATTCTTATTCCAACCAGTGTTATATTGACCTCTAGTTTTATAACTAGGTCTTGTTTGAGCAATATTGGCTATATAATTTAGTTTGGCTTCTTTACTAGCACTTAATTGATTAGCTTCTACCCTAGCTTCATGAGTTAACAATATGGAATAGGCTTCATTGATGGTCATTTTAGCAAGATTTACCTTAATATACACAACCACAGGATAATAAGGTTGGCTTAGTCCATAGATCAAACGAATGATAAAATCCAAAGAGCTAATAAGACTACCAACAACGGTCAATTCATTAGCTATTGTTTTCAATTTTCCAAAGAAATCAGTTGCAGACATCGAGCATTTCCTCTTCGGATAAACCTTTTTAGCAAAAGCTTCAGATTTAAATTGCTTTTCAAGAATCGTCTAGAGTTCAAGAGAAGTTTCAAAGTTTACCAAAAGGGTTAGAATCTTAAGATTAATGAATGACATTAGCCAGCTTAGCAACATTTGATCCTTCCTTTTCCAAGCGGTGAAAGTTGGATTTATCTGAGGTTCAATTGCAGAATCTTCCGTTTTATTAGGAAGAAACTGATCTGGACAAATTTGGGAGCTATCAAGAAGATCTTCAAGGTCATTAACATGAATGGAAGAGAGAATTTGAGATTTTTAAATTGTATAGTTCGATCGATCAACTTGATCGGTGAGGTGAAAGTAAATGAATAAAGATAGGATGTAATGTTTTAATTTAAGTTCAGAGAAGCCATTGCATTTTGATTTTAGTTCAGAGAAGCCATTGCAGCTTGTAAAACAGCTCTGATACCAAGTTAAAATCTAAGTATTTGTTTGGTTACCAGAAAAATCATATAGAGAAAATGATGAATCTTATTATTTAGTTGGATTGGTTTATAAGAGCATATATAGTCGTCTCGAATCTTCCACAGACACTACATACACATGATGCATTTGTTGATTAAGCTAACAGCACAACTAACTTTTCCAGCTCAGCTGCCATGTCAGCAGCAGTAACAAACTTACTTAACGAACTAACCAAAACTAACAGACTTACTCGACAAGCTTAACCATGATTAACGAGTCAGCCTAACTATGATTTGCTAATTCAATTTTCTTAACATGTAGTAGAAGGAAAAAAATATTTACAAGGAGTACCGCTTTGATGTTTTCGATAGTTATGGGAGATTGTGAATTGCCGTCATCTGGAACTTTCAATAAAACATCAAGATCTTCTTCTTCTTCAGATTTAGTAGCTTTGCACTTCCCACATTCATCAATAATGTTTGACATTATTGTGTCACCTTGTTGATGCATTTTCTCTACCCGAGACTCGAATCCACTTATCCATTGAAGAAATTTGATTGAAGGAAACAGATCAGCAACATTAGCACCTGCAGCTATTTTTAGAAATTGCTGCATAATCGATATCATACTTCTTGGTTCTTTGCTGCTTTTACAATGATACCATACTATATTGTTATAAACTGTTCTATCAACTTAACAAAACCAAACACTGCCCAAGATCTTTCACAAGATCAAATCAAGCTGCATATATCAAACAATGATTTTAAATGATTGAATATGTAACCAAGAACACAAATCAAGATCTTAATAACAAGAAATTAAATAAACAATCGAGGAATCAAATTAACCACAATAAAAAAAAAAAGACAAATTTACGTGGTCCAGCTGTGTAAAATTGCACAAACTATGTCCGCGAGAGAATTCATTAGAGCGAGCTTTATTCATGAATCGAAGAAAATTTTGTAGAGATTTACAGAGATGCTTACAGACAACAATATGGAACTTTTCCTCTCTATTATATCTCTCTAGAATGCACTCTGAATTGATCACAAACAGACTCCGTCACCAGCTTTTAATAGAGCAGCTCATAACAAACGTTGAACCCAGATTTAACCAGATTCATCCACGTGTCCAACGGCTTTTCTAACGAACTTGAAACAAACTTCTCACATGCTCCTCACGTGCACTACTTAGACATCGTTAAAACAGCTAGAACTGTTGCCGTTTTGATGCCTTCAAAACCATAAGTAGAACACGTGTGCTGCTCGTGATCGCTTAAACTTATATCAAAAGCCAAAACGCTATGCTTGTGTAAATCTGGGTGCTGACTACGACTAATGAGCAAGTGACGGGTGATTAAGAAAAGTCAACAATAAGGAATTCAGCCTCATTGACCAGACGGGAGGATAACTGAATAATGCTGGAACTCAAATTTAGTAATTGGATTTTATACGTGAATATTAGCATGGTATTATAAAAAATAGTAAAACATCTTTCCTTTGGGCTAGAAGGAACCAATAAGGCAAGTGCACATCAGCCACCCTCTGCTGCTCTTTGGAAAGTAGTAGGAACGTAGTGCTAGAGCATGCCAGATGGCAAACAGCATAGGCAAGAATGCACTAATGACATGTTTGGATTGAAGAAATATGAGGGGAGAAAAATAAATTTTATATTTAGTAAAATAATAAAAATTAAATTAATCATTTTTTCATTTATTTTTCCTCCCTCTTTTTTTTTTCTTTTCCATTCTCCTCCTCTTTTACTATTTTTTTAAACCAAACATGAACTAAGGGTTTTCTTGCTCTCCAAGCTTGCGAATGTCATTATCAAAAGGACCAAGTTAAAATACCAAAATAACATCACTTGTGGGAGGTTAACCAATGGATAATCAACAAGAGTCCGAATTACAAAAAGGATCTCTCCATATTGAACTAAGGCTTTCCGTTCATCTCACTCTTTACTGAGACATTTTAAGAAACAACTTATCTTAATTCCCCCGCTCAAGCTCAACTGTCTGGGCAGACATTGAGCTCATCCCTTAGATATTCGAAGCTCACTGTTACTAGTGCCTTGGTTAAAATGTCTACAACTTGATTCTTGCTATTTACATATTTTACATCTAGTTCCTTAGCTTATATTTTCTCTCTATTGAAGTGGACGTCTATCTTTATATGTTTGGTCCTTTAATAAAAGGTTGGATTTTCTACAAGTGCAATTGCACTTTTGTTGTCACACCACATTAGAGGAATCTGACTTAGCTCAATCTCCAATTCACTCCAAGAGGGACTTTAGCCATATAACTTCAGCAGCTCCAAGAGGGAGAGCTCTGTATTCTGCTTCTATACTGGACTTTGACACCACCTTTTGTTTCTTTGAACTCCATGATACTAGGTTTCCAACAAGAAATATACTCTACCTTCCTGCTGATTTTCTGTCATCACAATCTACTACTTAGTCAGCATCAGTATAAGCCATTAGCTCCAATTTTCTTCCTGCTGTGTAATAGAGTCCATGATCAATTGTTCCTTTTAGATACCTTAGGATTCTCTTGCATCTTTACTAATGTATCTATCTAGGATCCTGTACAAACTGAGTAATTTATTAACATTGTATGCTATATTAGGTCTAGTAATAGTAGGATATTGTAAAGCTCCAATAACACTTCGATAGAGTGTTTTATCTTCAAATTCTTTTCCTTCTTCCTCTTCATAAAAAAATTGTGTATAATTTACATTGGAACTCATTGGTGTAAGACTTGATTTGTAGTCTATCATGCTGGTCTTCTTTATTAAATCTTGTATATACTTTGCTTGGCATAAGTGCATACTTCCACAAACTCTTTTTACTTCAATTCCCATAAAATAGTTGAGTGTGCCCAGTACTTTAAGAGCAAAACTTTCATCATATGTTCAATTATTCTTTCATCAATTCCTGTGATCAATATGTCATTAATATTGACTTTATTTCATCCTTTCAATGAAATAATGATGTGTCTGAGATTGCATTTTTGAATACCCAAGTTAGTAAAGCTCCTCTCAGCTTCTTATACTAAGCCCTTGGTGCCTGCTTTAAGCCATATAATGCATTTTTTAATCTACAGACATAGCTTGGTTTTCCTTGCATTCAAATCTATCTGGTTGTGCTATATATACAGTTTCACTCAATTCTCCATTGAGAAATGCATTATTGACATCCACTTGTTTGATGTCCCATCTAAATGTTACAGCTAGGCTTAGTATTACTTTTACCATTGATGATTTTGCCACTGAACTGAAAGTTTCAGAGTTATCTATCCCCTTGGTCTGGTGGTATCCCTTGGTCTGGTGGTATCCCCTTGATACTGTTTCAGGTTATATTTCATTTTGTTCCCTATCACCTTCATTGTAGTCTCTGGTTTCACAAGTTCCCATGTATTATTGTTCATGAGAGTGTATTCTTCTTCTATTGCTTTCCTCCACACCTTACTAGACAAATTATTTCTTGTATTTGTTGGCAGATTCTCTGTTCTTTAAAGTTCTTTATATGCCAGATAGATTTTTGGTTTAAAAATTACTGATTTTGATCTGGTTATCATGGGATGCATGGAAGTAGGTTGTTCTTGAATGATTTTTTTTCTTATTGTTCTAGTTCAAATGTTTCATTTAGTTCATTTTGGTCATTTGTGGTTTCAGCTTAGGTTTAATGGGTCTCTGGTGTATGATGATCACTGGTAGCTAAATTTTGTGGTGTATGATGAATGTTGATTATGGTCAAATGGTTTTGTATGTCCTGTTGCATATGGCACATACAAAAATTGAGAATGGTTATAGACAAGGCTACTGCTAGATTTTTATTTTTTACTCCAAATGCCTTATCTATTTTGAAAAGGAAATCAAACTAATCAAACACAACACTCCTAGTAATGTATACTCTCAGAGAACTGTGAATATACTTGTATCATCTGTGCTGTGAATTATACTCGAATGAAGACGCATTTTAAAGTGTGATATTGCAATTTATTTCTATTATAAGGTCTCAAATGAGGGTAGCAAGCACATCCTAACACTTCCAGGAAGTTATAGTCTAGTTTTTGGGGAGTCTACTAATGACAGGTGTGGGGAGTCTATTAATTAAGTATGCTGATGTTTCAATGGCTTTCCACTAAAGTTTGGGTGGCATGTATCCTTATGCCAAGAGTGTTAATGCTATTTCTACAATATGTCTGTGTTTCCTTTCAACTTTCCCATTTTGTGTTGAAGTGTACGGGCATGAGTGTCTAAAGATTATTATTTGTCTCTAAATATCCCTTTAATGGCCTAAATTCACCTCTCGAATCGCTTTATAGGCACTAAATTTTCTTTTCTAATGTTCTTTCAACTTGTGCTTTAAATTTTATAAAGTCCTTTATTGTTTCATATTTATTAATTAATAGAAATATCCAAGTGTATCTGGTGTGGTAATCTACTATACTTAGATAGTATCTGTACCCTTCTCCTGATGGAATAGGTGCTAGTCCCCATATATCAGTGTGTAATAGTTCTAATGGTGCTTGTATTTTAGTCTGTGAGCTTTTGAAGCTTACTTTATGGTTCTTTCCATATTGACAGGTTGAATAAAAGGAACTTGATTATATTTTATTTAAGGCTGAGATATTATTGCAACATGACATTATTTTTCTAAGTACAGCATCACTTGGATGACCAAACATTTTGTATAACAGGTCTGATTGCTTTATATATCTAGTTCGATTCTTATTTGACTCAACAGACTCAACACATTCAGACTCTATTGACTTAGAATTATACTCAATTAAATTTGACTCTATTACAGTTGCAAACAAAGACTGTGAACTTAAAAAAGACATGACAGCAGCACTTCCCACTTTATTTTTAGCACTTCCATTGACCACAAACAGACCTCCATGATTAAATCCTTGAAGAAGAGTACTCCCCAACTTGTCCTTTACAACATAGTGTTTTTTAGTAACAAGATATTAAGATAGTTATCTGAGATCAAACTTGATATGCTGAGCAGATTTTTAGTTATATTAGGCACATATAAAACATTCTCAAGAGTCAAGTATCTTTCTTTTACCAAAATATAAGGGAAATAACATTGTGCCAGTGTGTGATATGTTTAATTATGTCCATTTCCACCATAAGAAAGGAGTTACCTTCATACTCAGATCTCATGCTCAAGTTGTTGAGGTCATTAGTCACGTGATTTATGGCACCACTGCCCAGGTACCACCCTTGTTCAAGCACTCCTTCATTAGCTGCAATAAAGGCTGCTCTTTGGTGTTGCTAGTTGTTGTTTTTGGGCACAAAGTTTTCCTCATGTCTATGCCAACACTTATCTGCAGTATAGCTAACTTTGAAGCAGATTTGACAGGTGACATCAGGCTTGAAGATTGTTTTCTTTTCTCTATACCTGCCTTTACCCCTTCATCTTGGGCTATTGTTGTTGCTACCTACAAAAAAAAGCTTGTAATATCAACCCTATTCATAATTCCATCAATTACTCATCTATCGAAAAAATGAGTTAGTTCCGCTAATTCTCTTATCCCTTATGTTAAGGATCTTGTGTAAAAAGCATCTATATAAGCACAATTATATGACCAATCTTATAGAAAATTGAGTATTTTATCCCAAAAAATTCTCTTAGGTCCTCATTTAGCAAATAAATTCAATATGCTCTAATTGTGTAAAGATGAATAAAAGTGTTTATATAAAAAATAGGCTAGAAGTATTTCGAAATACGTTATACTGATAGAAAGTGTTGGATTTTTTAAAACTTCATACCAATCACCAAAATGAGTAGAATTTTTATCTAAAAGATTTATAGATGGAGTTAACAATTTTGATAAAATCTCCTAATCTATTACTTCTTGATTCAAAGGAATTCCTATCGCTCCAACAAATAAAGGAAATAGGACTAGTACAAGTATAACAAATAATATAGTATTGTTAGTAAAGAAGCCCTTTTATTATTATTCATTGTTAATAAAGCAAATAAATGAAATTTGTTTTTAATTGGTTTTGGTTTTAAGAAATGATCACTATGAGTCAGACTCAATACGATTTGATTAATCCATTTTTCTATCGTTAAGGTTAAGGTGGAGAACTGAACAAAAAATTCTCTTTCTTTATCATTAATCGAATAACTGTTTGCGACCCAGGATTCTATTTTGTCATTAATCCAATCACTGTTCCCCTTTTTTCTTTATCTTATCAATAAATAGATCTCTTTACTTATATGACTTAGATGTCTGGTATTTCTCGAAAAAGTGATTCGGTTGATGGGATTTGGTATAATACTTTTGAGATCGGTGATATTGACGAGATTGATATTCAAATCTTTCATCTTAGAACGTATTGATTTAACCCCATCTGCGGGATGACCACCCCATAGCATGTTGCCACAAAAAGCAGAACCCTGTATTTCTTCTAGATAATCTCCTAATTGTTCCAGAGCAACTAAAAAGAGATTCTTTAACCAGAAAGAATTCATTTAAGATGTGGGATACTATTCAGAAGTTTTCGCAACTCAATCATGTGAAAATCTCATGTAGAGTGGCAGTAAGGGTGACTTATCTATCAAAATTTCCACTATTACCCCCCAAAATCCAAACTTTGCCTTACGTAAAGTTTTCAGAGTATGATTAACCTCTGGGTTTGAAATCACTGCTTATATACCTGGTATTTTTTACTTTGTTTTAGAATACAGTTAAACAACATATTAACTAATCGATTACAATAAATTGGATTGGATTTTGCAATTTTTTCTTCTGTAGTACCTCGATGTGACATGAGCGCAAAAGGGGTTCAAGAGTCTGTTTTCTTTTTATAAGGGCTAAAATCATTTATTTTGGCTTTTTGACCCCATATTGTAGGGTAGATCTCGAAAAATATGAAAGATCTCCCTCTAAGCCGTACAAATGACTTTCATCAAATACGGTTTTCCATAGAATTCTATATGTATCTATGAGATTGAGTATGGAGATCTGTTTACCCACTTTAAATTGAGTATCCGTTTCCCCCCCTTTTTTCCTGCTAGGATTGGAAATCCTGCATTTTCCATATCCATACGATTGAGTCCTTGGGTTCTAAAATAGTGTAAAAAGAAGTTCTTCGAATCATTACTATTTGACCCAGACCTGTTCTAAAAAAGTCGAGGCATTTTGAATTGTTTATTAACACAGAAAAAGTCACGGAAAACCTCTAAAATTATTTCAATATTAGACCTTGGACATATAATAGTTCCGAATCGAATCTCTTTAGAAAGAAAATCTTTTGTCTCATCATAGCTTGCTTCAGTCTCCTTACGAAACTTTCGTTATTTTTAACAACCAGAATGAAATATTATTTAATCGTGGAAATGCCATGTCAAGTGCACGTATCAGAATCGGAGCAGACCAGTTACTTGATCCACCTATCATCGCCGGCATAGGCATATTCTCTTTTCCAGTGCCATCCAGTTGCACCTTAGCACAATTGATCTAGCCATGGACTATGAAGAATAAATTTTCTCTAGTACTGTCCGCAACTCAAGAGAAGTTTTGCAGTGAGTCACAACAAAAATGATACTTTCTGTAATTGTAGAGAGGAGCCAACTAAGGAGTAGTTGGTCCTGTTTACACCACATCAAAAGGGCAAGGCTTGGTGTTGTTTTGGTTGTACTATCATCCTCAGTACTGATGGTGTATTTGGTTGGTATGACTTGTGAGTCGCTATTCAGGTGTTCTAAACTATTGCCACGTATAGCAGGCATGACCTGGGTTTTCCAAATGACAAAGTTAGTTCGATCAAGTTTTGTGGGAACTGAAAAAGAAAAGTCAAGAGAAGTGTGTGTAATAATTGAGGATGATGACTGTTGTGTTATTGCTGGTGTTTCAAGTGTTTACTCAATAGGCACAACTTGTTCAGTTGAACCAGGATCTTGAGTTACATCCATTTTTGGAATGAGTGTCTCTGATTCCAAGTTAAATTATATGTAGACAATATGAAAGCTATGGACAGAATAATTTGATGTAACCAGCTCTAATTTAATCATGAGTTCATTTGCCTTTTATACAGAGTCTCTGTACTATACTTACAGCTGTTACAATTGTTGATCTATGACTAAGATTAACTGATGAATATATACAATGATGATAAGACCGTTATGTATCGTTGTCTTCATTTATTGCATATTCTGCACCCTTTCATTTTGTTGATCAATTTATGGCCTTTTGATCCTTGTGTGTATCAATTTTGTTGATCAAGATTATTCTTTCGAAATGCCAAAGGATCTCTCCATGTTGAACCAAGGCTTTCCCGCCATCTTATTCTCCACTAAGACATTCTAACAAATAATTTGTCTTAACTAGAAAAGAATGATGAAATATCCTCAAGTTAATTCTCGTATAAATTATTTTTGTACGTGTCAATATAGCATAACTTGTTCGATCAGATAAGAACACCGCAAGGCTCATATGTAATTTTGAGTTAGAAAAATGATATTTGACCACCAACAAAGCATCATCATGACAAAAACATGGACCAAAGTAAGTAAACTTCAACTAAGCCTTAGAACTCGTTCTAGCTGCTGTCGCCGCCACTGGCTTTGTTCGTTGTCGTCAGCCACAAGATCTGCTGCTCTACTATGTGCCGTAACCGATCTACTGCTTCACCATACACGGGTATTAGATCTGTAGCCACAGCCTACGGATCTGCTCCTCCAAGCTCCATTTAAACTCAACCCTGCAAGAAGCAACCCGAACTTGAATACCTTTCAAAATTTGAAGCTTCTGAGTTCTATCCATGGTATATAACTATATACCTCAGATCTGTACCCTTGCTTGCTTGCCTTGACTGCCAAAATGACCCCACCGGCCGTCGGTGGTGGAACCCAGCCACTGCCGGACACTCCCCACCTCACTGCCTTGCCCCACCGTGACCACCATTCTAGGCAGCAGGCCCTAACGAGCCAAACCGAAGCACACGAAATGCGCTAAGCCATGCTGACCGTTGCCGCCGATGCCTTGGCCGTCGGGAAGGTTTCGTCTAGACCGCCGGCCATTTCTAAACCAACCCCCGATGCTTTGAAGGTCACCCATGCAGGTTCTGCAACGAACCCATGTAGACCTGCGACAGCTGCAGAAAACTCTCATCGCCGCTTCCTTGGCCCAGGCACGGCCCCCACGCTTGTCGGCCCTTCTCATGGTTGCCTTCCACTCTCAGAACCATAGACGGCAGGCTCTAACTTGATTCATGGCCCAAGCATGCATGAAAACAATGATAGCCGCCCGAGCCACGATCACGTACACGATCGGGCCACCGTGTGTGGCCTCCTCACCGCGGCTTATGGTGGATCCCGGGTGCCGGACATCACCTCCGACGCCAGGCGATCTGGCTGCCAGCCACGACCAACCTCTGCAACCACCGAACGCTCACGCCCCGAGCCCATGCAGAAGCTGCCCACACCGAGTCAACTCAGCGTGACTCGAGCCACTTGGCCCATGTACCACCCATGCAACGTCCTTTCCCCGAGCAGTTTTTGTCCCAGCCTGAACGACCTCTTTCCCGCGGCCAACATGCCCTTCCTAGATCAGTTCAACAGCCCCAGACAGACGTAATAAAGCAACAATTCCAAGCAGACTTATCTCAAACACAACCGGCTCCCCGTGTTCTAACCTGAGCCGCATCTATCTCCCACCCCAAACAACTGGCATCATACGTGATAGCTGTGAACCTAGCCTCCATTCTCAACCCCACGGCCTCCCCAAGACCTTAAAAGTCCTTCATTGATGCAGCTACAGGTTCTCCTAGTCCGTTGGTTCCGGTCAAACCAGTATCGTTGCACCGTGGTGAGCCGGCTGTCATATTCTCTTAGGAGGAAGTTCAGATTATGGCTGAGTCGTTTAAACTTGCCTTGGTTGGTAAATTTTCATTCGGCAGGCCATCCATAGATATTATTCGTAAGTTTTTTGTTTCTCTGGGTCTCAAGGGGAATTCCTAGATTTCGTTGCTTGATAACCGGCATGTGTTGATCAAGTTATCGATGGAGGAAGACTACTCACGGATTTGGGTTCGCCAGACATGGTATGTAAATGGTCGGGGATGCGTATTCTCAAATGATTACGGACTTTCGTTGTCGATGAGTCTCCTATTGTCCTGTTTGGGTAAGTCTCCCTTATTTACCAGTTCATGTTATTCATTCTAAGTCTGCTTTATTTTCTAATGCTGGGGCTATTGGTACTCCTCTGCGGGTTGATCACGCAACGGCTTCGATTAATAGGCCATCGGTTGCTAGGGTTCTGGTTGAATATGATGTCTCGCGGCCTTTATTGCCGCGTATTTGGATTGGAGAGGGTGATTTTGGGTTTTGGCAGAATGTTGTATTTGAGAAGGTTCCTGCTTATTGTTCCACTTGTAAGCACTTGGGTCATGCTGCTGAGACTTGTTATGTTTCAAACCCAAGTCTTCGTAAGCCTTAACCGTCGAAGGATAATGGGCAGCGTACTGATCCTGATAAGGGTAAAAAGGCCACGTTTTCAGCAGATGTGCAACCATGGTTTGATTCTAATACCCGGTATGTTGTTATTTCAGATAATCAGCCTCTAGGGCCTGTTGCTACTAGTTTTATTAGCCGATCAGATGCGAGTGGGGACCGACCATCTTTGGGCCATACTGTAGCTGAGGATGTCCCCTCGGATAATAGGAGTCATAGGGATGGTATTCAGGCAGAGGTGGGTGATGTGTTGAGCACGAGCGGCCTCATAGGGTTGATACTGTTGACAAGCACGTGAGTTTTAACACCCATAGTACTGAGATTCTGAAGAATGTCTCAGCTGGCAGGGTGGGATGTCTTGGTATTTCTCAATCTGATATTGATTGTCGTTCTGAGTATTCTGGGGACATGGAAGACGGGAGATTCTTGACTGATACGGAGGATCTTCATACCCATTACCTATGGATGCAGTGATTAGTGTTTTGGCTGAGCAGAGGGTTGCTAGCTCCTCCCGGGGTTTTCTGTGGTGGCGGGCCGTAAGACCCTCAAGGCTCGGCGGTGGGGTAGGAGTCGATCCCCTTCCCAATGATGATACTCTTATTTGGAACATTCGGGGGATAAGTAAGGCCACGCGGTTCGCCGATTGCGAAAATTGATACGAATGCATAGATTGGCCTTGGTTTGTGTTTTGGAGCCTTTGCTTAGTGCTAAGAGATTGGAGAGCACTCGTGTTCGCATTACGATGGATCATGGGTTTTCTTCCTATTTTGGAAAAATATGGGTGTTCTGGTTGGCGCCTTTTTCGGTGGAGGTTCTGCAGGATATGGGCCAGGTGGTTCATTGCCGGGTTAGTCACTCTTCTTTTCTTGATCCTGTCTATGTTTCATATGTTTATGCCAGTTGTACTAAGATTGTGAGAGAGGATTTGTGGGATGGCCTTGTTTCGTTTGCTGATAGTCATAATGGTCCTTGGATGGTGGGTGGGAATTTTAACGTTGTGCAGTCTCTTTCTGAGATTTCGGAGGTTCTGTAGGATATGGGACAGGTGGTTCATTGCCGGGTTTGTCACTCTTCTTTTCTTGATCCTGTTTATGTTTCATATGTTTATGCCAATTGTGCTAAGATTGTGAGAGAGGATTTATGGGATGGCCTTGTTTCGTTTGCTGATAGTCATAATGGTCCTTGGATGGTGGGTGGAGATTTTAACGTTGTGCAGTCTCTTTCTGAGATTTCGGGGGGGAATGCATAGCCTCAGATGCCATTGATGATTTCAATGCAGCATTATTGGATTGTGGCTTTGATGATGTGGGTTTTACAGGGACTCCTTTCACTTGGACCAATGGGCGCACTTAGAGACGATTGGATAGGGTTGTGTGCAATACCCAATGGTCGGGGTCCTTTTCTACTTTTCGAGTTTCTCATCTGAATCGCACTGGTTCAAATCATTCTCCCTTGCTATTATCATGTGCCAGATTGGTCGGTGGAGGTCCTTCCAAGTTTCGATTTTTACATGCTTGGCTTAAGCATCCTGGGTTTATTGATGTTGTGAGGCAGTCTTGGGGTACTCCGGTTGTTGGCTTTGGGATGAGGGCTTTTCAGCAGAAGCTTGTGAGATTGAAGCTTTGCTTAAAAGATTAGAATAAGGAGGTGTTTGGTAATGTGTTTGATAGGGTTAAGGAGGCTGAGAAGGAGGTTGCTCGGAGGGAGGGTCAGTATGATCTATTTGGTTCAGCAGACAACCGTGCGGTTTTCTCTGAGGCTCGAGCACGACTGTAGCATACGTTACTTTATGAGGAGATCTTTTTATGACAGCAGTCGAGTGTTCGTTAGGTTAGGGAAGGGGATGTTAATACCCGTTTCTTCCATGCCATGATTCGGAAGAAGCATTGGTTCTTTCATGTCCATCGGATCCTGGATGCATCGTTTGCATGGATTACTGAGCCTACTGCCTTGGATGAGTCTGCGGTTGATTATTTTTAGGGTCTATTGGCAAGAGGTCCTAGTCAGTTTCAGTTATCAGATTTTGATTTTATTCCTTCTTTAGTCACTGCTGAGGATGATATGGATCTATGTAGGGAGCCTGATTTATAGGAGTTACGGCGGGTGGTCTTTTCTATTGACCCTGACAGTGCCCTGGGTCCTGATGGTTTTTGCAGTAGGTTCTACCAGGCATGTTGGGAGGTGATTTCTGATGACTTATTGGCTGCTGTTCACGATTATTTTCGTGGTTCTGCTATGCCTAGGGGATTCTAGAGTACTCTCTTAGTTCTTCTTCCTAAGAAGGACTCTCCAGTTTCTTGGGCTGATTTTCGGCCAATCAGCTTGTGTAACATGAGCAATAAGGTTTTAACTAAATTTCTTGTTATGCGACTGTCACCAGTGCTACCTCGTATCATTTCTCCATCTTATAGTGGTTTCGTACCTGGCCGGAGCATTCATGATAATGTGTTGTTGGTTTATGAGCTTGTTCAAGATCTTAGTCGTCATACCCGGGGAAGTAACGTGGTACTGAAGTTGGATATGACTAAGGCATATGATCGGATGTCATGGTCCTTTGTCCTTCAGATATTACGGTGCTTGGGTTTCTCAGAGCAGTGGATTTCTTTAGTTCAGAGGGCAATATATGGACCTTGGTTTTCTGTGTTGGTTAATGGGGTCAACCATGGATTTTTTCAGTCTCGGGGTGGTCTTCGCCAGGGTGATCCGCTATCTCGCTTGTTTGTTCATTATTACTGCAGAGTTTTTATCTAGAGGCCTAGATCACTTTTATTCTTTGCACCATTCCTTGAGATATTGCTCGTCTGGTCATCTTCTTATCTCCCATTTGAGTTTTGCAGATGATATTATTCTTTTTTGGAATGGGAGTAAGGCTAGGCTCACGCGGCTTATGGATTTTCTGCATCATTATGAGGTTGTTTCTGGGCAGCTGGTTAACCAAGCGAAGAGCAGCTTTTATGTTGGGGGTTCAGTTTCTGCTTCACGTGGTGCTATTATTCACACAGTTACGGGGTTTCAGCAGAAGCAACTCCCTTTTTCTTATCTTGGTTGCCCGGTGTTTGTTGGGAGAGTCAAGATTGCTCTTTTTGATGATCTGATTCGGAGGGTCCGATAGAGGATTTTTGGTTGGGCTAATCGGTTGCTCTCGTGTGGGGGGAAGTTAGTGCTTATTCTGCATATTTTATCCTCTATGCCTTCGCACTTATTTCATGTTATGACACCGCCGATTGGGGTTATCCAGCAGTTAGAGCGGATGGTCACACGTTTCTTATGGGGTGACTGTGGACCAAGGTGGATGATTCATTGATGCCATTGGCCGGTGGTGTGCTTTTCGCAGGAGGAGGGCGGCTTGGTTTTAGGTCATTTCGTGATCTAGCTGAAGCTTTTGAGCTTAAGCTTTGGTGGAGATTTCGGGAGCAGCACTCTTTATGGGCTTCATACATGAAGTCTAAATATTGCAGCAAGGATCATCCCGGAATGGTACGTTTTCATTACCCAGCTTCGCCTCTCTGGAGGCGTCTTTGCTCCATTCAAGATGTTGTTGAGCCTCATATTCGTTGGCTGGTGGGTGTTGGTGCTTGTAGTTTCGGTATGATCACTGGTCGGATCACTCCTTTGTATTTTATAATTACGGTGTTGCTTCATCCGCATCTGGTGTCTTCTTATTAGGCGTGGTCTTTGTTTGGGTTAGGGGTAAGCTTCAGCCATCTTACCCACGTCGATGAGTTGAGCGATTGTGTTGGTTCCGATTTCTACTCGGCGTGCTGATGAGACTCGATGGGATTACGCTCATCGATGGTGTTTTTCATTTACGGTCGGCTTGGGAGATAGTGAGGTGTGCCAAGTCTCGGTTATCCTTCTTTCTTTGGCGGTTGTTGCGAGGTTTTCTGGCCACCGATGACGCATTGAGTGTGCACAGATTCTGTATGGTTTCGCGGTGCTTCTGTGGGCAGGCTGCTGAGACTTCTCGACACCTATTTCTTGAGTGCCCTTGGGTTAGCCAGGTGTGGGAGTATTTTTATCGGTGTTTAGGGATGTGGCGGACTAGCTTTCTATCGCCCCATGGTTTACTTCGCCATTGGCAGAGATGTGCTTCTTCTCGATCTCATCTTCCGGTTATTTTACCTTGCTTCATTCTGTGGCATGTGTGGAAGGCTCGAAATGGATTCAGGTTTGATTCTCACTCATTTTCGGTAGATGCGGTTATTTTTCGAGTGGTGTCAGACATTCAGCTTGCTAGCTCTGCTTTTGGTTTCAAGCCATCTTAGTTGCAGGGCGTGATGGATTCTCAGCTTACGGATAGGCTACGAGTGATTGCTTCACCCCAGCGGCCTATTCGAATTGTCGTTTGGACGTGACCGCCTCTTGGTGCGGTTAAGCTGACTGTTGATGGGTGTTCGAGGGGTAATCCTGGGTTGTCCGCTGCAGGGGGTGTTCTTAGGGATCATAGGGGTATGTTTTTGGCGGGTTTGACTCTTTTCTTGGCCATTATCCGATCCTCTATGTGGAGCTTATGGCTGTTTGTGAGGGTTTGAAGCTGGCGGTCCAGATGGGTTATTCTGTTGTGGAGGTAGAGTCTGACTCGGTTACTGTGGTTTCCTGGATCCTCTCGGACAGTTATGTCCGATGGGATTATGCTTTGCCCTTGCGTCGAGTTCGATCTTTGGTGTCCTCTCATTCAGTTGTGGTTCGGCATGTGTATCGTGAGGCTACGTCTGCATCTGACCTTTTGGCCAATTGGGCTTGCACTTCTCGTTCCAGCCATCGATTCTTATCGGTCCGTGATCTGCTCATAGGTTTATCTAGGATTATTCATATGGATGCCCATGCGGTTCCGCATATCAGACGCTAGTTTCATTATATTTCTTTTTGTATGTTTTCACTTATTGAGGAGGTTTTGGTTCATGTCCCCCTCCTTATGTATGTGATTTCTCATGCATGATTTATATTACAGGTAGGGGTCCTGCCTAACCCCCACCATCTCAGTGGTTTCTCTTAAAAAAAAAAAAGCACCATCATGATAGAAAAGATAATATTGTAGCGTTAACAATATTGTCATCTTGTGTAGTATAGTAGTATCGTAACATTAACCGTCCTCACTTTCTATGTTGGTGGTGTCATGATGTTGTTTAAATATTAATGTTCTTTTTATTATTTTATATTTTCATTCAATCAATCATATTATGTCATATCTATTTTTACAAAAATAATGTATACAAGAATTTATAGTTATAATATTATTCACAATAAAAGATTGAGATTTTAGCATATATTGCATACGTTTGACATAAAGCACGTTTTGACAAATATGATTAATTGGAATGATTATTGATATTTAGACATAAAAATTAGATATAGGCTAAGAAGAACAAACTAGGCTCATTTTAGTTACTTAAATGTGAACACGAACCCATTTTAGTGTTGTTTTTATCAGCCATTTGTGTCTTAAACAATCTTCTGTTCGAAAACACAAATTTACTTTATCAACAAGAAATTAAGCAAATCAATATAGTCTGATGAAAACCAAAAGATTGAATCAATAATTTTAATTAACTAGATCACTTCTTCTCATAAACATTCAATTTCCGCCGCGTCTCGTCAATCTCCTTAGAGCAATCTCCACTGAAGCAGGGAATTTATTTATATACAGAAAGAAAATAGTTACACTTAATCAAAAGACGTACAAATAAAAGCACCAGAAAATCACAAAGAAAGCTCCATAAAAACTTGAAAGCAACATTCAATCATCGAAATGATTTTTTATTTATACGATTTTCTTTATAAATGAGGCAGAGTAATTAATTTCTTTGAAAGATAAAATTACAAACAGCGTCGCAAATACTCGTCCACTGTAGTGTACTTAATTTCTGGATAAAGTTGAGAAGCTTCTACGCCTTCATTTCTGATTTCAAAATTTTTAAGACATCCCTCGTAGCATACATGATAGTAATGTGTTAATCCAACTAGCTCCGCATAATTTTGTTCTATTTTAAAGGTTAACGAATGCAATTTATTAGGAGCTTTTCTATATTAGTTATTATAACATCATTAATAGGCTGGCTTATAGCGACACAAAATTGTTAAATTATTAATTTAACAAGTACATGTTTATAATGCAATTTTGTGGGTACAAAAGTCAATTGCTTTAAAAATTAGAAGGGGTCTCACGTACCTTTCATTGAAGCTAGAAATTCTTCTTTAGAAATTGAAGATTTATGCAACTTTTTGCCAATCAATTTCTCCCAAGTTTCAACTTCTCTTTGAGATAAGATATTTTTCGGAGGCCTAAGATAGATGGTCTTGTTGAGTGTCCGAGGGTCATCGATAGCTTTAACCGTGTACATGGCTATATCATCTTCATGTTGGGATTATGTGCCCTTCAAAGCATATTGATTTTCTGATTAATAAAATATTTGAGGTATTTATTCAGATATCTTAAATTGTATTAATATTTTGACTAAAGTTCATTTAATCATATTATATGTATTTATGCGATTACCATGTTGATAGAAGATATAAATACAAGTTATTTTATGATTAAATAAATTAAGTTCGCAGTTGATAAATAAAGTTGGGCACTTTATTTAGGTATAGACTGTAATAAATTTATTGAGTGATTTATCTTAATCATGTATGAATTTATTGATGTATATGACTACATTGAAATTGATCACATATAAGATTTAATTAATCTAGTAATAACTGTCAGACTTATTAAATCTCATGGGCATTGATTTACTGTAATCTCAATCTTGAGTTAGTTATAATTTCATGATTGTAGTTGTTATTTCATTTGAGTTACCAATAGGCACGACATACACATGTAGTCAAGATTACCTGGTATCTTGGTGGGAGTAATTACAAGTATTGAAATTATAGATTAACAATACAGAATTTGTACGACATATCTCTTTATTCATTTTCAGTACTTGATCATAGAATTCTCTGGTCAAAGTGTGTCAACATAAATAAGTATGTTGAAAATGATCATTAGAGAAAACCAGTAAGTATCAAGGAACAAGATGTAATTAAATTGATTGGACAGTTGAGATATCAATTTAAATTAATGATGTGGTACAAAGGATTGTGCAGTAAAGAAATCGATATGGCTTGGGCGAATTATATTCGAACATACAATTATGGAGGTCAATTCCAATCTTATAGTGGAGTAGAATTGGAATTAAATAATTATATTTGATTTAATTTCAAATTTAATTATTGTAGGCACTATTGTATGTTCCCAAATGATCCTCGGGTTAGTTCATTTAATTGACAACACTATCACTGGACCCAAAAGCAAGAAAATTGGCGTATTAGGTGAAAATCATAATTATAATATTTGTGAAGGCCTAGTATGATATATTCAAGTGTAAAAGGGGACTTGTGATATTTTACAAGGTGGTCCCCTAGTTAGTTGCACATTCTCTCCACTTTTACGTAAGTGGAGAGATAGTATTTAATTTAAATATTAAATTAAAAAAGGAATCACATTTTAAATAAGAATCATAATCCTAACATATTAGGATTTTTCATAAGATATTATAAAAGTCGGTATTTTCTCTTAAAACATGAGAGAAGAGAATTCTAGGGCTTTTGAGAAAAATACAGAAGACATCTAATAGAAGCCAGTTGCAATTGGGAGTGGTGAAACAGATGCCCACACGTCCAGTGTTGATCGATCTTGAGTCATAGCTTGGAAGATCGTTTGGAGACGGAGCTACAACTTTCAATTGATTCATCTTCTCAAAATATTAAGGTACGAATTTTTAGATTACTTAATTCTTATATGTTGTATGAGATCGGTTCTAAAATGTTTTAATTGAAAAATTGAAAAACCTGATTTTATCTCTGTAATTGGTATCAGAGCCATCTCATAATAATATATAAGGATTTCGTAAGAAATCTATCTTATTTATTATATATTAGAGTGGCACAGTTTTTTTAGATATATATTATTTGTTAATATATGAATAAAGCATGCTTGGATTGTCTCAATTCATAGTTAGAAATTTTTCTGTATTTTTTTTATTTGTAATAAAAGGATGGTCTATTATCACAATGTTTCCTTTTGGTTTTAATTTATTATTCTTAGATTTTTTTTGTAAGCCGTTAATGGTATAGGAATTCTTGTAAATATTATTTTGTTATAAAATAGTATACAAATCAAGAAAAGAAGAAAATAATTTGCAGCAAGAACTCATGCTCATGATCCTGGAATTGGCAGAAAAAAGATGGGTGTCATTTTTTAATTTTTTTATTAAACACCCTATACTTTATGTCATTTGGCATAGTATTGGAGACTTTTGCATTTAGGTCCAATAGAATGTAATACATTACAGATGTGACGGCTGAAAAGAAAAATGTGAGAATTAGGGTTTTGGGTTTTTATTTCATGGCATCCTAAATTTTTATTAATTTACAATTTAGTTAAAATATTTGGGTTTTGGGCAGAAAAATTCAAATTTATTTATATTGAATCCAAGCCCAATTTTAGTTGTCGATTGGATAATATAAATGGAAATTTGATAAGCCCAATAATAATTATTTGTCCAAATTTATTTATTTGTATTGGTCCCAAACCCATTTTGGGATTTTAAAATTGGGTCATATAAATAAAAATTTTGGTAGATCAATATTTAAATTTATTTGGCTCAAGAATTTTTGAAAATAAATTTGAGCTTATTTTATTAAATTAATTGGGTCTGCATTTTATAAAAATTTTATTTCAAAAATAAGACCCAATAAAATTTTATTTAATATATGCCCAAATTTAAATTTTAAAATTGAACCAATGATAAATTTAAAAGCCCAAAAATCTCCAACCCAATAGTTATAAACATGAGCAAGTACAAGAAAGGAAAAGAAAGTTGATGGACATTGACTTGAAGCCCAATAGATATTAGGCTTGTAGATTAAGTCAATTTTTTTTTAGGAAAACCATGAATTGAGATTATTTAATTGCTTTTAATCTTTATGCTATGTTTGGATGATCATATGTCATGACGACATGTCATATAGAATAGGTAGTGACACTCTATGCATAATGATATATGTCATTCATATAACATGAATTCATATATATTGTTTGAAATTTACAAATGCTTGATAATATAAGATATCACTTAGATAATATTATAGGAAGCATGCAATTAACAATATATGTATGTTTTAAAAGGAAAAACCAACTTTAAAATATTGAGTGGGAGAGGGAAGATTCAAGATGATTTTCCCACGGGCTCCATAGTTAGTTCAATAATAAAATTATATATATACCTTGATTTATGATACGGTGATGCTCCTTACGGAGAGTATATATATTAGACATTTTATTTGATGAATTTCTTTAAAGATAAGATCGAAATATTTTTTAATCTGTTGATCACCCTAACGGTGGCTGCATGATATGAGAAATACGTAGATTAAAACAATGGTTATACACTCAACAAAATTTGTTATTAACATTCCCAACGAAGCTCTGTTAACAAAATCTTGGCCCTAAAAGATAACGATAGTTATTTATCATGTTACGATATGAAAGTAAATAATCTAATGGTTGATTGGGTCTTGTAAGTGGCGGCATGACTTCCCCGACGGATAGCTTGCTAAAGTGGTACTAGATTATCGTTATAATAAAATAAAATGCATTTATGATTTTTTACATTTTAGATTTTTATTGTGAATGTGTATTATGCATGTATGTTTTATTTTTCCAGTAAATGTCTTCCATCAACCCAATATTAATTATCTTAATTAAAAATGAACTCACTGGTGAAAATTACTTAGATTGGAAACGCAATCTATTTAATATTCTCACTGCTAAAGACTGCTATGTTCTGACCTAGCAATGCCCTCTACGGAACTTCAGAGCAAACTTCGGAGCATGGAAACAACCACTGAAATATTGGCTATTCTCCATCAGATGATTGGGCAGAATATTGATTTTGCCAGAGAAGCAGCGTTAAAATGTGACACTGACACCAGGATGGAAGAGGGTACAAGAGTTCGTGATCATGTCCTCAAAATGATGGACTATTCGAATGAAGTTGAAATTCATGGTGTTGAGATCGATGATAAAATAAAGATTAACATGGTGATTGAATCTTTACTTGATACATTCAGAGAGTTTAAGGTCATCTATATCTTAAACAATAAAGATATGACCTTAGTTCAATTGATGTACGAACTACATCCTATAGAAGAATATTATCATAGCAAAGAACTTCATGAACAAGAATTCTCTTTAAGTCCTAAGTCGAAAGAAAAGGGTAGGCAAAAGAGAATTGAGACAAGAAACCTGTCTACTAGAAAAGATGGCAAGTCGAAAGGCAAGTGCTTCAAGTGTAGACAGAAGGGTTATCGGAAGAAAGATTGTCCTAAGATTATTAAAATCAGGTATAAGAAATCTTTAAGCTTCTAATTAGTTCGGTTTCTATTGATTAATGCAATAGTGGATTCTGAGATAACTAATTTGTAAATTCATTTATTTGATTTTCAGAAAACCAAGAGATTAAGTGAAGAAAGCTTTAAACTGCAGTAGAGAAGGATACTAGTTTATATCAGTTGAGAAGACTAGATCAATTTTATGAGACTTTAAGTTTTGATATTTGTCTTTGTGTTCCAAACATTAGAGGAATTTAATTTCGGTGGCTTGTTTTTAATAAACAAGAGTGCACTATTATTTTTGGATATTCTATTAATAACTTATTTTGGTACTTTACAAAGACAATTAATATCATATAAGTCTATTGATCTATTCAAAGCAAGATATAATGATAAAGAGTATATGCATTTATCTAAGAAAAGAAATGTTTCTTCTAAAACCAATAGCACCTCTAATATTTATGCTTAAATCATATAAACTATAATAAGATTTCATGAGAATGATTAATAATAGGTCTTTCCTGACCTATTGAGGTTGATCATTAATACTTTACAAATCTTATTTAGAAGAGTAATATGACAAGGTAGCTCATTTTAGCTAAAAGAAAGCGTAATAATGTATTGTATGGATTAGTACACACAAATGTATGCGGACTAATTAGTTTACATGTCAAAAGAGGTTATGAGTATTCTATTAATCTTATTGATGAATATTCATCGCATTTATCTTTGTCTAAATGCGTCATGATTCCGTGGCTTTTGAAATTCAAAAGAGTACATGGATAAGACAAAGAAGCAATTAGACAAGAATATAAAAGAGCTTCGATTTGATCGAAGTAAAGAATATCTCTCTAGAGAATTCAAAGTCCATTTGGTTATAAAATGGGATAAACTCCCATATATAATGAACATTGTGACTTAATAGTGTCATTATATGGAGAAACAAGATTCTTTTGGATAAAATAAGATATGTGCCTAGTAATTTATCATTTACCTTTTTTATTCTAGATACCAGTATTTGAAAGTGCATAGACTATTGAACTTAGTTTCATCTATATCGGTGCCTAATACTCCAAGGAATTATGGAAATGTCACAAACTTAATTTGTGACACATCTATAGTTGGAGATTCACTAGTATTTATATTAAAATTATAGGCAGAAAATATGGATTCATGTTCAAAAGTTTGCATGTTTTAGAAATTCTAAAGGAATAAAGGAAAGTCTAATTTATAGACCTCAAGATAGGAATGTATTTGTAAACATACACTATACTTTCCTAGAGGAAGACTATGTAAATGACTTATAACCTAAGAGTAAGGTAAAATTAGAGAAATCATAAAGAGATCTAATTGATGCTCAGTTTTCTATTTATGTATAATAAATATAAAAAATAGCAAGAATGATTAACAAAGGATTATCCCTGAACAAATCATCACTTTTAGAACCTTATCGCAGTGGAAGGGTAACTAGATTACCAAACAAGATATATGTTATTGGGAGAAACCTATACGGCTATCCCACTAGTTACAATGAAGCTCTAATAGATAGTGATGTTGAACATTGAAAAATGGCTATGAATCAAAAAATGGAATCTATGTATTCCAATAAAATCTGGGAACTTGTAGAGATACTAAATGGGGTAAAACCCATTGGATGCAAGTGGATCTATAAGAGGAAAAAAGGAGTAAACAGAAGGATGGAAACATTTAAAGCAAGATTAGTAGCCAAATGGTTCACTCTAAATGACGGAATCGATTGTGAAGAAACATTTTATTCGATTACTAGGCTTAAATCCATTAGAGTTCTGCTCTCTATTGCTGCAGTGCTAGATTATGAAATTTAGCAAATGGATGTCAAGACTACCTTTCTTAATGGGCATTTTGAAAAAGACATCTTTATGCAGTAAGCAGATGGATTCATACAAAAGGCCAAGAACACTTGGTATGCAAGTTGCAGAGATCCATCTATAGATTAAAACAAGCATTCCGGTCATGGAACATCAGATTTGATCAAGTAATGAAATCGTTTGGATTCATTTAGAATATTGATAAACCATGTGTGTACAAGAAAATTCAGGAAAAATCTGTAACTTTCCTAATTCTTTATATAGATGATATTCTCCTTATCGGAAACGATGTAGGAGTAATGACTACAATAAAGAGTTGGTTAGCAAAATAATTTGATATGAAAGATCTGGAAGAAGCTAGTTATATTCTTGGTATCAAGTTACTATGAGACCGGAAGAATAAAACGATAACTTTATCTCAAGCGGTTTATATTAATAAGATATTGGCTAAATTTAGTATGGAAAATTCCAAGACTGGTTTATTACCATTCAAACATGGAATTTTATTCTCTAAGGATCAATCACCCAAAACATTTGAGGAGAAAAAGAAAATGAGACGAGTTCCCTACACGGAAGCTGTGGGAAGTCTTATGTATGTCATGCTTTACACTAGACCAGATATTTGTTTTGTGGTTGGGATGGTTAGCAGATATCAATCCAATCCTGGATATGAACACTAGACTACTGTCAAGCACATAATAAAGTATCTAAAAAAAACTAAGGATTATATGATAAACTTATTCCAGTGGGTTACACTGATTTTGACTTTGTCAGATAAGGATTCTACAAAGTCTACTTCTGGCTATATGTTTACGTTAGGAAGTGGAGCTATTAGTTGGAGGAGTGTGAAACAATCTTGTATCGCAGACTCCACAACAGAAACTGAATATGTGGCTGCATCTAAAGCTGCAAAAGAAGTTGTATGGCTGCGCAAGTTCCTTCAAGATCTTGAGGTGATATTTGCTGCAACTACACCACTTAGATTATTTTGTGATAATAGTGGTGCAGTGGCTCAATTAAAAGAACCAAGGAACCACAAAAAACAAAAACACATTAAGAGGAAGTATAATCTCATAAGGGAATAGTGTAGAAATGTTATCACCTACACTTAGAGTCCTACAGCATGTGCAATATGTCAGATATACTTTAAGAGCTAGTGGGAGATTATGTGCTCTTCAAATTCTAATTAATAAAATATTTGAGGTATTTATTTAGATATCTTAAATTGCATTAATATTTTGAGTAAAGTCCATTTAATCATATTATATGTATTTATGCGATCACCATGTGGATTTACAGAAGACATAAATACAAGTTATCTTATGATTAAATAAATTAAGTTTGCAGTTGATAAAAAATGTTGGGCACTTTATTTAGGTATAGACTGTAATAAATTCATTGAGTAATTTTTCTTAATCATGTATGAATTTATTGATGTATATGACTACATTGAACTGGATCACATATGAGATTTAATTAACCTAGTAATAACTGTCAGACTTATTAGATCTCATGGGCTTTGATTTAATGTAATCTTAATCTTAAGTTAGTTATAATTTCATGATTGTAGTTGTTATTTCATTTGAGTTACCAATGGGCACGATATACACATGTAGTCAAGATTACCCAGTATCTTGGTGAGAGCAATTATAAGTATTGAAATTATAGATTAATAATACAGAATTTGTACGACACATCTCTTGATGGATTTTCAGTACTTGATCATAGAATTCTCTGGTCAGAGTGTTACGTTGAAAATGATCATTAGAGAAAACCAGTAAGTATCAAGGAACAAGATGTAATTAAATTGATTGGACAGTTGAGATATCAATTTAAATTAACGATGTGGTACAAAAGATTGTGCAGTAAATAAATCAATGTGCCTTGGGCGAATTATATTCGAGCATACAATTATGGAGGTCAATTCCAATATTATAGTAGAGTAGAATTGGAATTAAATAATTGTATGTGTTTAATTTCAAATTTAATTATTGTAACCACTATTGTATGTTCCCAAATGATCCTCGGGTTAGCTCATTTAATTGACAACACCATCACTAGACCCAAAAGTAATAAAACTGGCGAATTAGGTGAAAATCATAATTATAATATTTGTTAAGGTCTAGTATGATATATTCAAGTATAAAAGGGGACTTGTAAAATTTTCAAAGGTGCTTCCCTACTTAGTTACACATTCTCTTCACTTTTATGTAAGTAGAGAGATAGTATTTAATTTAAATATTTAAATTAAAAAAAATTCTATTTTATATAGGAATCCTAGTCCTAACATATTAGGGTTTTTCATAAGATATTATAAAAGGCGTATTTTTCTCTTAAAACATGAGAGAAGAGAATTCGAGGGCTTTTGAGAAAAATACAAAAGGCATCTAAGAGAAGCCAGTTGCAATTAGGAGTGGTGAAATAGACGCCCACACGTCCAGTGTTGATCGATCTTGAGTCATAGCCTAGAAGATCGTTTGGAGACGAAGCTACAACTTTCAATTGATTCATCTTCTCAAAATATTAAGGTACGAATTTCTAGATTATTTAATTTTTATATGTTATATGAGATCGGTCCTAAAAGATTTTAATTGAAAACTTAAAAAACTTGATTTTATCCCTGCACTTCATCCACACATATCTCTGTCAAATTAGAAGTTAAGAGTCAGAGATGAGAGGTTCTATAAATATGAACCAAAGTACATTGTATGTCAACATGTGATTTTTTTTTTCTTAATTTATAAACGGTAGAGGTGGGCAAACATTAAATTTTTAGCCCGAATCTATCCTAGAATTCAAACTTTAGTGGTTCGTTAAGGAAAGCTGACAAAAAATATCACTGGATTAATTCCTGAGTGTCAAAACCTTAAGTAATTTTATATTGGGATTAGTTTTTCATGCACGTAGTTGCTAGCGATTAATTAATGAACAAACAGTAACTAATCATAAGTTATCATAATCTTTTTAATGGTATGCTAATGCTGAGATATTTTGAAAAGAGAGGACAATGATTGATTTTAAAAAACAACAATCGGGTTTTTATCCTTTTTCGCATAACAGTACCTTTAAGATTGCCATCGCCCAACAAGACCATGGAATCCTTTGAAGGAAGAATACTGACAGGTTGTCAGAGACTGCCAAGGAAAAAACCGGCAAAACAATTTGCATAAACATATGTAAAAGGAATTCCAGCATCTTCAATTGCTTTCCTCACTACCATTTCATCATCAAACGTCACTCTTCCAGGTTCCATTGCATTGGCCATTTTTGCTGGGTCAGTCCCAAATTCTGATGGCAAGAATCTCTGTGCCACATTTTTACACGCATTAAATTCAAATCGAAAATCTTAAGCTGGTAGATAAGAGCCTGGTACAACAATAGTTAAAAATAAGAGAAGACTAAGACTTGAGAGAAAAACACGCACGTGGCATATCAGAGCCTGAAAGTGAGTCAAGAAATTTAAAAAGTATACAATCCAAACAGAGTTTTTACCTTAACATTTCCAGCTTCTTTGATTGCATCAACAAGCTTGAGTTGAAGGAGAATTTGATGGCCTCTCATGTGGACACCAGAGATTGCACAAATGTCAACATCAACTAAATTCACAGCATTGACAAGGCTGGCAGTCGTTGAAAGAGACTGAGACGAGCTTAGCTCCTTGCTCTTTGAAGGACGAGCATCTGAACATTCTAAATATGTTGAAATTTTATTGGTATTTTAAAATATTAATTTTCACATTGAAGGGAAGTATCAATTACTTTTATATTTATTTTGAATTAGTTATGTGTTTGGTATAGTTATAAATTAGAATTGCATAAGTCAAATATAAATATGATTTAAAAATTATTCAAATTCAATTAAACTGTGAGACACATAAATGACTAATTTAAATTAAATAAGAAAAGTAGGTGATTAATTCAAATTAAATTACGGAAAGGATTATAGAATATCTAGAAAACATAAAAGGCCTTCAAGAGAAGACAATCTATATTACCTTTCCTTCTATCTCATGTTTTATTCACAATTTTTCTTTTGTTGTTCTATACTGTTATTTAGAGTGTAACTTCATAACAATAGTGTCATTTAAATCTTAGAGATCAATCCGCATTATTTGTATCCTTGTTGCATAGAAAAATCCTTTTAGAGAGGTACAAATTGGTCTTAAGGACAGTGCATTGCGCTGACTTTGACGAATTTATAATTGATGCAAGATTAACAGGGGTCGTAAATAGTGCCAGTGAACAATATTATAAATAGGATTAAATGAAAAATTAGTGGTGTGAATAGTATTTATAGCTACTATTCATGGATTCTATTATTCATGTTGAAATTGTTGATTCGGCTGGTTTTGGACTTTATAGAAGTAATATCGACTCATATTTCAAATATGATATCGATGCCAATCCCCGGCCGGTGGAGTACATAAGTTTCATGACCTAGCTCTAAGCTTGCCTTCACCAATCTCCTTCTCAAGCAACCTATTCATCCTATTATCCACTTTGCTTTTTCCCATTTCTCTCTTCTTTCTCATTTTCTCTCTTAATTGTGAAGATATTAGTGAAATGATAGTACATATTATACGTCTGATAAATCTTAAAGTAGCTTAGATTCAAATGAGCATTAAAGAGACAGATAATAAAGATTTATATCAAGATAAAGAATTAGAAGAACAAGGTTCTTTTAATAGAAAATTAATCTTTAATAAAAAAAAAACCAATATCCTAAGATTAACAATAAAGGATTAGAAACATCGATGACTTCAATAAATAAGTTAGCTCAAAAAGTTGCTTGCATGATCAAAAGAAAAAATATAATGTATTTTAATGCCACTATAAGAGAAGAGCTAATTGAAATTATGCATGCAATAGAAAATACAAATATACCATTATTATTAAAATTAGATATAGAAGAAAAAATTAATAGAATTGAGTCTAGTGATAGATTTAAAATTAGATATTCATATTGGAGAAATCCAAATAATGATAAAAGTTCATTTTCGAGAAGGAATTGATAATCCATTAAATTTATTTGTATCGGATAATCATATAAAAGATCGAAAACATACTCTCCTTGGTATAATACAAGGAAATCGTAGTTATAAAAAGTTGATGTTTAAAATATACCCCCAAATATTCTATAAGTCCTAGAGACAGAAATACTGACAAGACTTTAACCCTAAGTCATGATTTTAAAGCATGATGAATCTTATCCATACAACATAATATATGCAATTGAATATGCATTGAAAAATTCAGTTAATAGTGAAATGTTTGCTGATAAGGAATTTATAAAATTTAAAATAAAGTTAGAAAAATACAATCTCTTGAAATTTTGAGAGAAATTGATTTAAGTAGTTAACCTACTTTAATTAGAGGAAATAGTACTAAAGTCATAGAATATACACCTGAAAAAAAAAAACATTATATGAGGTAGAAGATCATTCTTTACACTCAAAAGAGAATCAAAATTTAGTAAAATCTAATGTTTTATTAGATGTAGCCATCTTGTGATACCACCATTTCATGAAATTCTGGCAATAGTCAGAATAAACAATCAAAATTTAAAAATTAAGATTAAATGTAACAATAGAAAATTATGGCATGAGACTTTCGGTATTCTTGATACAAGAGCTGCAAAATGTTATAAGATGTCAAAATAATTAAATATTTAGAAAGAAATATCCTAATTGAACCTTATAAATATGTAGGATATAATGTAGAAAGAAAGACTCTAAGTTAATATTATGAAATACCATTAAAGATGAAGGGAATATAATTTAGCTTTCATTTTTTCATTGAGTCTGATTATGAAATAGAAATAAGTCATTTGTTATTAACAATGAACTTTCATGAGAATTTCTCTCCTTACTAGATAAGAGATAGAGAAATATCTATATCAATTGATGGAATTAAACAAATCATATCAAGATATGCCTAATCCTTTTATAGTATATATAAAAGTGATTATACCATATTATGAGCATAAGCCAAAATAGTTCTATGCTTTAATTGTTACCGGTACAGGGGTTCGATATACCATTAAATATACCATTATTATTAACATCAAATATAGAAGAAAAAAATTAATAGAATTAGGTCTAGTGATAGATCTAAAATTAAATATATTCATATTAGAGGAATCCAAATAATGATAAAAACTCATTTTCGAGAAATGCTAGTCTTATAAATTTAGTTGTATTGGATATAATAGGATAAAAAATCAAAAGCGTACACTCCTTAGTATAATACAAAGAAATCTTAGTTATAAAAAGTTCATAATTAGAATATATCCCCAATATTCTATAAGTCTTAGAGATAGAAATTTTAGCAAGAATTTAACCCTCGGTCATGATTTTAAGTACTTTAATATAATCCATGATAGATCTTATCCTATAACATAACATATACATTTGAATATGCATCAACAAATTTATCTAATAGTGAAATATTTGTTGATAAGGAATTTATAAAAATTGATAAACTTTTCAATAAAGTTAGAAAAATACAATCTCTTGAAATTTTGGGAGAAATAAATTTACCTGAAGAATGGGAAATTGATTTAATTATTTAACCTATTCTAATTAGAGAAAATACTACCAAAGCCATGTAATATACGCCCGAAAGGAAAATCATTATAAGAGGTAGAAGATCATTCTCTACACCTAAAAGAGAATTAGAATTTAGTATAACCCAAAGTTTTATTGGATGAAGCTTTCTTGTGATACTACCATCTCATGAAATTCTAGCAATAGTCAGAAGAAATAATCAAAATATAAAAATTAAGATTGAATATAACAATCAAAAGTCATGACGTGAGACTTTTGTATTCTTGATACAGGAGCTGCAAAAACAAAATGATTAAATATTTAAAAAGAAAGATCCTAATTGAACCTCATACATATGTAAGATATAATGTAGAAAGAAAGACTCTAAATCAATATTGTGAAATATCACTAAGGATTAAGAGAATAGAATTTATCTTCTTTTTTTCATGGAACCTGATTATGAAATAGAAATAAGTCATTTGTTATTTTAGATGAACTTCCTTGAGAATTTCTCTTCTTACTGAATAGGAGATAGAGAAATATCAATAGCAATTGATGGAATTAAATAAACTATATCAAGATATGTCTAATCCTTTCATAATAATACAAAAGTGATTATACTATATTATGAGCATAAGCCAAACTAGTTTTATGCTTTAATTGATACTAGTTTAGAGGTTAGCTTAGCTAATTCAAAGATTCATCCAATGTCTTATTAGAAATATTATAAACCCTTAAGAGGACAATGAATAAATGCATAACAACTATTTCTAGGAAATTGTAGAATCAAAACTTTGATGCAGATAGAAGATTATGTTTTAAGCATACCAGTGCTATGATCTTATGATCATATAAGTGCATATATACTTTTAGGAATAAGTTTCTTTTCAATTTATTTATATAATGACTAATGAAACAATTACTCTTAAAACATCATGTAAACGTTTAATTACTATACCAAGAATTTATAATCTTGTTAGGAGAATAGCTAGAAAATTTTATTTTCGAAGTAGCTTGCGTGGTGATTTCAATATAAAAATTAATCAAATCATATCTGATTATAAAAAAAATTTAGAAGAACTTGATAAAAATTTTGGTAAAAATCCAATTCAATTATAGGAAGTTGATAAAACTTATATCAAAATTGAATTAAAAGATCCAAATATTGTTATAATAGTTAAGTCTATTGAGATATTGTAAGAAGATAGACTTAAATTTGATAAACAAATTAAAGAACTCTTAGATATCTAAATTATTCAAGAATCTAAAAGTCCACATAGTAGATCAACCTTCATGGGTAGGAATCATGTAGAAATTAAATGAGGAAAGACTCATATGGTTATCAACTATATAGAGTTAAATAAATATACAAAATTTGAAGGGTACTGTTTATCTCATAAAGATACATTAATTACTTCAGTAATTAATAAAGAGATATATAGCAAGTTTGATTTTAAATCTGTCTTTTGGCATATCAAACTTGAAGGAGAAAGTATACGATACTTCTTACTGCTTTTAGTACACCTTAATAACAGTATTAATGAATTGTGATGCCTTTTGGATTAAATAATACACCATAAATATTTTAAAGAAGAATGGATAAAAGCTTCAAAGAATTTCATTAATTTTGCATTGTTTATGTGAATGATATATCATCTAGTTTCTTTTGCAGAAAAATGCAAGAAACATGAAATATTACTTTCTAAAAAGAAAATTGAAATAATGAAACCCATAATAGAATTTCTAGAGTTAATAATAGATGAAATAGGAATAAAGATACAACCTCATATTTCTGAAAAATATATTTATTTCTAAGTAAATTAGAATTTAAAGAACAAATTCAAAAGATTTTTAGGATATTTTAATTATGCTGAAAGTTTCATAGAAAACTTAGCAAAGGAAAGATAACCTTTACAAGGATTATTAAAGAAAATAATAACAAATCTTAGGAAGATATTCATTCCAAGGTGTTAAGAGATTAAAAGAAAAATACAAGAATCTATCAAGATTTGTAGATATAAGAGCGAAATATTTGAACCCGCAGAAAGAATTATCATAGTAATAAAATGGAATTGTTAGTTATTAAAAATAGAATAACTAAATTTACTTTCTTTTTATTACCCAAAAAATTTAAAGTCAGTTATGATAATACCTAAGTCAAAGGATTTATATTTAATAAATTACCTAATCTGCCTCAATATAAAAGATTACCATCAATTCTTTACTAAATAAGATTTTGAAATTGAATATATTAAAAGATCTAACAATGAATAAAAGTCTGATCTAAAAATGGATAAAAGTTTATCTCAAATAATTAAGGGCATAATGATGTGCTTTGAAGGTCAGGAATTGCTTCTCAAGAGTCATGAAATAATTTACAATGGGTACCATGATTAATCATGCCTAAGAAGAATCGAGTAAATTCTATTAAGACGAGTTTACAAAATCATCCAGAAGTCCAGTCTTCAGAACAATACATTAGCAATATGATAAAAAGATTTCAAGGATGAAATTAAAGGAGTGATCACCCAAAGTTCCTCATAAAATTCAAAAATCACACATCCAGAGAAGTTTTTCACAATATTCATGATCGTAAAACTCAATATTTAGAGGGTGAAGGTTACTAAAACTTTTTACCGATATATAAAAAGCATGCAGTCAATTTTAATGGCTAAAATCCCATTAGAAAGTGACTATATTTATGAACATAAAAGAATTGGTAAACTAGCCAATGAGATTTGTCCTGGCCAAGCTATAATACCTAATCATTCAGGGTTATGCCCAAAGATTAATTTTATTCTAAGAGATGATCCATAATTAATAAAAGATATGCTTAATTATGGTTTCATTAACCTCATTTATGTCAATGAAGATTGCAGGGAGTTAAAGTTACTTCCAGGAAAGATCCAAGAGGCTGTCATCGACCTCAAAAGAATATTTAAGGCAGACAAGCTTTTTCAAGTTCCTTATTGCTTGTGTTGAGTATTGTGATAATAAATTATACCCAGTACAACATATAATTCAAGTTGGAATTAGCAGTAGTAAAGTTAATCCAATCGTTGATCTAGATCAAGTTTATAGTTGCTATGATCCTGAATTATTTAAGCTCAAAGCTATCTCCAACAAAAGGTTGATTGGAATGAAAGTCCTTTATAAACAACTTGAGAGGATAAGTAAACAAAAATTATGGCTCCACAAGATCAAAAAAGATCATATAATCTTTTCTACGAGTAGAAAAGAAAATATTCTAGGCAGACAAACCATCTTGAAAAAAAATAAGGATATATATGAAAATCTTATGGAATCTAGCTTATCGACACACCACAAGATATGTAAAGTGCTTAAGCATCAATTATCATGTGGTTTTTACTACAAAAAATCTAAAGAATGATCCACAAATAGGACATGTCAATAGTTGAGGAGTTAATAATAGGAATATAACAAGGTATACAGAAAAAGGGTAAAAGATAACTGATTAAAGCATAATAATTTAGAGGAAAAAATCTAAGAGATAGGGTAAAACTAATCAAAATCATAATCTCATGATGAAAAGGTTTTTTGCCACCAGTAGAAGAAAGACAACAACTATCTATAATGATAAGAGCAGTGGGGGTCACCTTATCTCGTGGAAATCCATGGTTTTACCATAAGAATGTAACAAGTGTCATGTAAGAAGGGATGCCATTATCTCTTCAATTCGATAAATAAAATCATGTAAAAAAGAAAGGACATCTTTAATCACTCTTATTAATCCTTTATAAGCATTTGTATTCCCCCTTCAATCTCTCTTTGTAAGATTTTAATAATGTAATAAATAAAACTCTTTTGAGTGAAATTATCATCTTTCATATATTTTATATGTTTTAGAAATAAATTAAGAATATTACATGCTAACACTTTGCTAAACAAAGAAAATTTCATCTTACTAAGCACTTTTCTAGAGGCAATTGCAAGGAGATCAATTAGGCAGATCCTTTTAGGCCGTTGTGCAATGTGTTGCACTGGGCTGTATGGAATAGTCAATGAGGTGATTTTGCAAGATATGTGGAACTATGGCGGTGCTAACCATGGACCAATATATGGTTAGAGGCAATTAATGAATTTATTCTAGAATTCAGAGGGATAATACACTTGTTAATAACCAAGAACCATCTTCTGATTATTTAGCAACAAACGGAAGCATGTTGGGCCTTGATTGCTTTTAAAATTTTATGAGATATACACTACTAGAAAAATGGCCTTTAGTGATACTAAAATAGTGTCACTAATTACTTTTAGTGACACTTATTAATAGTGTCGATGATCCGGAGTCGGAAAATATCGACACTTGAATGTAGTGTCAGGGATTACTATTACTATAGTATTACAGATTTTATGACACCATAGTGATAGAAATTACTAATAATTATTACGTGTCAAAAATTCGTATCACTATAGCATTATTAATATTGTGACACTCTTGTAACAGTATTTACAAACAATTATTACATGTCAATATACATGCTATGTAGTTTACCTGTAGACTATAGTTTTATAAATAAGAAAATATAACTTTCATTGATATAACTAAGGGAATAAGTACAAGATGTGGGGTGGGCAAGTCCTCACCTAAACAATAGGTCCAACAATCTTTGAAGGTAAACTAGCTAAAGTAGTGCTATTACGACTTCTAGGCGTATGTTGAAATATAGCATGATTTAGTCTTTTAAGCCTTCGTTGAACTTCTGAAATGGTCCAAACAATCTCGATCTTGCTGCTCTTCTTTCTATGATTAGGTTTACTACTTCTTGGCAATCTGATTCAATAATTAGAGAAATACATCTGCATTTTCTACAATTAGGCCCCAATTCATTGCTTGACTTCTACGGATCTTTGACTCGCCATAAAATCTAGATTTCTTCACAATGAACAACAACAAACTCTCCCTAATGGCAATTCCCAACTCAACATATTGATCTTTTGACTTGATGTCTGCATCCACATTCATTTTAAACCAACCTGCAGTGGAGCTCCGACTAGCTAACTACAACATAGATGTTTTCCTCTCGGGTTATACCAAAACTACAACATATTGTAGCAGCAACACTTGAAAAACTCCAACCACGACTCAAATACAGACCTCCGATAACAAGAAAGACATCTAAAATACCACCAAAACACCGCTCGGAATGGGTTAATAGGAAATAATTAACCAAGAGAAATTCTATAGTCACTATAATGTGAAGACCTCTTCAAGGAGTTTGAACTGAAAATTCTAAGCATGTAACTTCATAAATAAATTAATAATTACAGCCTTGATAGCAATCTAAACTTCAATAGCAATTAACAAGGAAATTCACAAAAAAGAAAAATTATAAATTATTTTAAATCATTCGTAATTGATCACCAAACACTGAGATGAGCATATACCTATCCTTTCCCAAAGATGAGCCACAGAGTCCACATAACCTTTTGCCACGCTTCTTGTCGATCGGGGCTCGATATATCTTTTGTTTCTTTAACCAACACTCAGATGAAAATGAAATTATAATTCATTTCACACAGAGGACTCATTGGTATAGAAATTAAGCAAGAAGGCACTGAAAATTGCAACTGACCTCACCAAATCGTGATCCATAAGACTTCTTGTTGCCACAAAACACCCAGGTATCACACAAACAAGGCCCATCGTTGCCAGTACACATAGCTTTACATGCCTCACAACACTATTTAGAACTGTGTTTCAGTGAGCATGGCCTTATGTGTGTGATATTCCTGTTTTTCAGTGCATCCTTGTTACTAGCCGCTCCCATAGATCCCAAGAAGAGACCCTGGCAAAAATAAAAAGAATCACTGAAAACAACCTGAATTAAGAGATTTGGGCTTTAAGTAACTCAATTGAAGCAAATTCAGTATTTGGTAATCATAATGAAACCATCAATTATATTGTTGAATGATGAAATCAATATTTAGTTACCTGTTCAATCTCACATGGAACCCTGTCTTCTCTCAAACATGTTGTTAACGCCAATCCAAAGTGGCTGGCTTGTTAACCCACCAGAGATATATTTCCAAATTTACCATAAAAACTACAAAACCATACTAGAAATTCAGCAGTTTTAGTCTCTCAATTGCCTTACTCTGTATCATTATCTACTTTGGAAATACAACTAGAAAGCAACAGCCTTCCAGTTCTATCAACTAAGGCTTTCACCCAGATTTTTTTGACTATGGCAAGCGGATGAGTCTATTAAATTAGATTGAAAGGTGGAATGAACTCTACTCCAAGAAAGGCTCTTGTGATTAGCTACAAGTTGAATTCCTAAACAGTTTTGAACAGACAGACTCACACTTGACTTCAAAGCAAAACAGTAACTCATGATGTCCATAAACATGCACAACATAGATCACAAATCTGGGAAATTCATGAACTCTACTCCAAGAAAGATAATGCTAGTTAAACAGTTGAAAACAGGGAATTATAAACTTTAGAAAATGGAAGGCAAGCTAGTTTAACCAAAATACTTATTTAATCCTCTTGTGGTTGGCTAACCTAAAATAAATAACATGCTTTCCAAACTCAATAGTCACTATGCACAAATTTGTAGAACAAAACTTAGCTTTATCACTTCACCTCACTGTCAGAATCAGAAGACTCATCCCTTTGTACAGAATCTGCCCTTAAGCTCACTTCATCATCCCTTTGGCTTCAACATAACCTTCTCGGATCATTTTGTCTATTAATTTGCGGACAGTTGATTGATTGGCATCTTCAATCTTTGGGTTTCCAGGAAAAATAACCAACTCGACTAAGTCCTCGTAAATACTGATTAGCCAACTGTCATATTTCCACCGGAACTAAACTGCAAATGGTTGACGCGTTTCTTTTCTTTCTTATTACCCGAATATTCTCGGACAAAAATCGGTTTCATCCACAATGACAAATAAAGAATATTTCAACAAAAATACACGTAAACTAGAAAACTACAATAGGCAATCACATAAAAGTTCAAAACTGCAGTTGCTTTATGAAGAGAAAGCAATGGCTTGTTTATACGAGACGTGGCGCCTATTGTCGACACTACAGATTCCAATGGCAAGTAAGTAAATCCTCGATAAAATGTCGAAATTTCAGCTTCTTCAAATTCACAATCAACGCTCACATCCTTTTGGCGTTTTCCTTTCTTTAAACAGAGAAGTTTAAGAAGAATACACAACAAGAATATATAAGTTACCGTTGCATCAACTTGGCCAAAGCCTTCATCCGAATGTGATTGTTAGCATCGAAGTCTGCAGCAATAGGCAAGGCCTCATAAGAGCCCAATCCTCGATAGCAACGATCTTAGCAATAGCAGATAAGTAACCATAACAATAACAAAAACAAAGAAAACATGAACCAAAAACAAGAAATCCAAAATAGCCTTGGCCCTCAACTTAAACTCTTCCAAATCACACTTGATGGACCCTCAATGATTCATCATCATTAATAAATAATCATTTTGTGATCGAATTATCATTATAAACAACAATAATTCCTAAAATATTACCAATGCTTGTTGTAATCCCGTATGTTCTTGTTCTAATCGGACATTCTTTTCTCGACCTTTGCTACAAAGGGAGCTTTCTCCTAACATCGCATATCCAAAGAAATATGAACAAACAAGTCAACACATACAATTTTTAAATTAGGTAAAAAAAAGATGAATAAATTGAATATAATACTTACATCATCCGACATTGACTTCCATTTTTCTCCAAAGACTTTGCCAACCTAATTCATAAGAAAGCTCACATTAAAATCGGTTAGGAAAGAAGTAATATAAATATATATCACTTAAAATTCGCATTAAAATTATGTAATCACTTACAGTGACAATAGATTTGTTGTTAGGATGAGCTTCTTTAAACTGCTTCTCGAACTCCTCCCTTAATTTCGTCAAAAATAAATTGAGATTTAAAACTCTCGAATCAACACGGAAAACATAAAGATGATTTTTGTTTTGTAAATTCAAACAAAAAAAAGAAAACGAAACTCATACATGAAAGCGAAGAAAGCACTAGGAGGCCTCTTCGACTTGTTTAGATCTTTCGCGCCTTGGGCTCACTGTTCACTTGCGGCTCTCGCCCTTTGCTCTTCAGCCTTTAAACACCAGAAAAAAAATCACAAACAATATTGAACGAAATAAATATACAAGTAACGCTAAAAACAACAAAAAAGAATAGATCTACGAGATACGATATTATCAAAACTACGAAAACTCACTTGCTATCGGTTCCTACCGCGTCGACTTCGATCTGCCTCCTTTCATGATGAATCCTGCACTAAAAATGATGTAAACCGATGAGAATCGGTGAGAATCGGAGAGACTCGAACTGAAGCCGCGCCGGAGAGACTCAGCGAGTTACCTGGCAAAGTTAGGGTTTTTGGAAGACAATAGGATATGCTTTGTTCGTGCGCGTGTGTGGACCTTTGTTTTTGGCTTTATGAGGCGGAGTGACATAACGAAAGATTAATTTTGGAGGAAATCAAAAATTTTATAAATTGAGATTACGAAAATCAAAACGAAAGAAAAGATAACAGTAAAGTATGATTTTTGAATTAATTGAAATCAACTTGTAAATAGAGAAAAGAACAGAAGATATCAAGAAAAGAGAAAGCATGAGGGAAAGCATGAGAGATCGAGTGAGAGATAGGTGAGAGTTAGCGTTAATTAGGTTTTGTTATCTTTTTGTTATTATATTTTTGTTTTTAAAATCTTTAAAACGAACAAATTAAGTTAATTCAATATGGCTCGATGGTCTCTGTTTCAATTGTTAAAATTTTAAATTCTAGAAGTCTCAGGTTCGAGTTGGCACTAAAACAACTATTAATGAATTTTTTTTTTATCTCTGATACTTTAGTGTCAGTGATTATTGATGTTTAATTTACTGACACACTAGTATCAATAATCTCTAATACCTACTTGTTAATAGGTGCATTTGTTCACAATTACTGATACTTTTTACTAAGTGTCGATGAAACTAAGTGTCGATAAATGTCATTTTCTAGTAGTGATAAGATGATAAGAGTATATCAAAATTAATAGAACATGAAAAAATCTGTTATTAAGTTTTTAGATGCAATTGATAATTTAGATTTTAGTCAAGAATATCAAATCATTAATACAAGTTCCATGATTAAAGCTTGATTAAATATCAGAAAACTTCGGTATAGAAATGTGAGAAGGATAAAATTTGAAAATGAAAATAAAATAGTTGATGCTTTTAATGAAGAAAACATGATAACTTTAATGAAATTTAAATTAACCAATCTTAAAGTAATGCAAGATAGATGCAGAACTAATGATAGGACTCAAGATCATCCATAATGGATAACAATAACAATCATATGAATTTGTTGATTTAGGAAGCTGAATTTAGATTACAACATCTATGTGAAAGCCTTGATAGTATGGACCTTAGCTAGGAAAAAAAAAATATATATATATATATTTGTTAATGTTGGATCTCATATAGAATTCATATAGATCTCTATAACTATGATAATCATTTAAATTTTTATAAAATTATAATTAAGACTTTAAAAAGTTTTAAAGATAGATGTTGAAGAAATTGAAGAAAAAATCATCAAGTTGATTAAAATCAATAAAACAAGGATTAAAGGTAAAATCTTTGAAATATAAGAGTTTTACAGATATATGAAATTTATCAAAAATTTACAAAAAGGTCCCTGAAAAAGTGCTTAGTAATAATAATATGTATTACTATCACCTCTTTTCAAAAGAATAATCAGTTGTGATGTAGTGGCAAATGTATCTAGTCTTAGCATAGAGGTCTTGGATTCAATTGCAGGCAAGGCCATATTTATCTTGATTTCTTCTGGGTTACGTTTTTGATAGAAACATAATGGCCTTCCTTGGTTTGTCTTTTTCTATTGGTCGGATCTCAAATTCTTTATTCTTAATTGGATACCTCATAAAATGCGTTGTGTAAAATTCTTTATTCTTAATTGGATACCTCTTAAAATGGGTTGTATAAAAGTTAATTCCGATGGTTTGTCAAGAGGAAACGTGGGTGGTGCTGCTACAGGTGGCCTTTTTTGAGATTCTAGTGAAACCTTACTAAAAGGTTATTGCACTCCTTTAGGGAAACAAAGAGCCGATTATGCTGAAATTTTCACACCCATGCTTGCTATTGAGATTGCAAAGTGCAATGGTTGGAGAACTTTGAGGCTAGAATGTGATTCTATGTTGGTGTTACATTTTTTTAACAATAAGTCACTTCAGCCTCCATGAACCTTACAAAACCACTGGTCGAATTGCTGTCATTTCCTCAGCCAAATAGACTTCAGAATTATTCACTCGTTGTAAAGTTAATTTATGGCAGATCTTTGGTGAACCTAAGATTAGAGTTCTATGCTTGCACTTGGTGGGATAGTCCACCACATGAGATTTTTAGATTTCTTTATAATGATAAACACACGAGAAGGTTAGATAAAATTAGATAGATAAAATTAGATGCAATATATCTCATTCTATTTTTATTAATTCATAATTGTCTTTACAGTTTTATGCAAAACCTTTTATTTAAAAAAAAAGAAAGTAGTACAAGGTATCTCCTAAAAAATTATCATGGACAGAAGGTGATAGCATAGATAGGTCCACCAGTACAAGTAAATGTACTAGACCTATCATCATAAGCATAACTATAAGTCTGAGGGCACCGAGTCTTGAAAATCTTAGAGTAATCTGTTGGAGGGCATTTATCGGGCGTACCAAAATCTCCTGTACAACAATACTGTGGCTGATGAAATGCCAAACAAGCACTCTTACATGCAATTACACTGCTACCATCAGACCCCTTCACGGCCAATTCTGGTGGGCACACAGCATTCACATTTTGAGGGCAGCTGGTGGATGAACAATTGCCTGTGCCACCACCTTGTGGTGCAAGTGAAAGAGGCAAGTTAAAGCCATCAACAAGGCTCACATCATAAAAATCTTGTCCCGCACTATCTGCAGCTAGGGTTAGTTCGATGAGGGAAGCGGGTGGAACTGCGCCAGCTCCGTTGCATGCCACTTGACCCGAGCCACAATCTGCGGTACCGCAAGTGAACTTTCCTGTTGAATCGGAGGCACAGCCGGTTCGAGCCCATATCCGACCTGACCACGCGGTCGGGACGTCGAGGGTTGATGATGCTTTGGAAGCTAATTCGAAGCCGGTTGAAGAGAGTTGTGGCTTGCCTGCACCGGCCAGAGTTCCTGGCCAAACTGTGAATGGGCAGTTGTTAGTGAATGTGAATGTGACTGATTCAGCTCCTGCGTTAAAAAGTCTATATTAGCAAGGCTTTTATTTTATTTTTTTTCATGAAATAATGCTTTTTCTAAATAAATGCCTATAACCGAAACAGGTAAATAATTGACAATGATGAAAAAAAAAAAAAAAGCAACTACTTACCTCCCTACCGATTTTATAATACTCGGTTACCATGTAAAGATTTTCACGGAAAAAACTAATTTAAAGACTATGACAAAAATTAGAAAACAATTTTTAGTGATAATAACGTTTTACCTTCTTTAGAACAAAAAAAAAAAAAAGGCAAGTTACTTGAATTTAGATTACAGTAACAATATCGACAAGAAATAAAATTGGATAGCGAGGTAAGTTTTTAACTGATTGAATTTGAAATCGATAACAAATAGACTGAGCGCAAAGTGTGCTTGCCAATGGAAGTAATATGGTAAATAAATTTGAATTTCATCAAATGAGTGCAAACTTGTAAATATTTCAAATGCCGGTTCAGCCAACACTATCGTTCGCCCTTTCTTTGTGGTAAAGTCAGGATTTTGATTCGCAGGGATTATAAATTTTTTGCAGACTTTAATATAAAATCAATATAATTGAGAAGACCAAGAAGGAGGACTATAATAGAGAAACTCTATGAATACTAAATTAAATAAAAAAAAAAAAAGAGATATTTACCGGTGGATAAGAGAATAGACAAAGTAAGATAAAATAGTGATTGAATCTCCATTGTCGTGAATGTTAATTTTATGATGATTTTGTGTTTTAGAATATTTGAAGGTTAATTAGACTGAGTAGACATGTATTTTATACGCATATATATAGGCCTTATAATTTGTAGAACTAAAAGTTACGGAAATAAGTGTAGGAATATAATTTGTAATTAATGACAAAAATTATAAAATTAAGAAATAATGTTAATAGAGAATTAAAAGTTACAACTTTGAAGTGTTAATAAATCTATTTTAGGATTTGAAATCTTAAATGCTGGGAGAATATGGTAATCATATTTAGAACTTATAATTCTTTACAAATTAATTCTTTTTCTTCAATAACTTGCTCATACAGGCTTGGCTAGGCTTCAATGAGTATGTTTACAAATAGATGTTCTTCTCTTTTCAAGGTAATATGTAGTTGTAATTTAGAATATCAATATAAGCCTTAGCTGTAATTACGGAAAGTAATAATTATTTATTTTTTTTATTAAAAAGGATTTATTTAGCAACTTCATTTTACCAAGCCTTTGATTAAGCAAATTTACATATGCTGACTTAATAGATGCTGACATAATTGTTGGAGTACAAACTGCATTATTTAAACCAGATAATGTTTTGACACAAACTTGACTCGAGTTTCACTGACCAAGACTAGAAAGAGTAAAAAACATAGACAAGGGTTTATGAGTAATGGTTCGACAAAACAATGTAAAGGAGACTTCAGTGGAGACTTGAGAAGAAGGGGAAGAGAAATCTTGAAATTGATGCAAGCCTTCCTTAGAAATTCCTTTAAGAAAAAGAGTTCATGTGTTCCTAGCCTTGGGCAGGCAGAAATTTTCAAGGAATTCAACAATTACATTATTGTTAGCTAAGAGTTGTGAAACACTTAACAGATTTTTGGCGATATAAGGAACAAGTAAAACATGATTTAGTAACAATGGTTCATGTGAAAGTGTAGCAAGCATAATAAACCCAATATGTTTGCTTCTTAAGCCATTTCCACTACCTACAAGTAGTACTTTAGAGCCAAAATAAGGCTTTAGGTTGAGATGCTTACCTAAGTCACTAGTGTTATGACCAGAAGCTCCACTATCTATGTACTAAGATAGATCTTTAACTATTTCAAGAGAGGGAATAGGTAGAGCAACAAGATTTTGGCTAAACTTCTGAGCATAATTCATTCTATTATAGCAATGAAAAGCTGTAGGATTAGTAAAGGTGCTGAAGAACAAATAAACCCAGTAGCATGATCTGGATAGACAGGTTCTTAATAAGCTACATAACCTTGATAGTTAACACATCTTAAATATCCTCTATATTGTCCACTATATGCACCTTTGCTAAGATTGTTGAAAGGTCTCTATCCAAATTTGTTTGGCATAAAACCCCTACCATATTAAACATAACTAGGTTTAAAATTTTCACTTCAAAAAACTTATTGTATAAATATTATTGAACATGCAAGCACACAAATCTATTATAGTATAGATTAATAATGACGAATGTTAATCCACAAAGAGGTAGATTTCAATTATGTGTAGTGTTAATTTTCTAATTGGGTAATTGGATTTCTAGTGAAGGTTTTAATAATTTTTATCTTAAAATTTAAACTAAAATGGCTAGATTAAATTAAAATTAAAACTATGTGAATTAGTCTTACTCTAATAAATATGGTGTCAAGTGTTCATTGTGCCAGACGGTAACAATCTTCCGTTAAGTGTGGTGCCAAAAACACGTTGTGATAGATGATAATAATCCTTTTGTCGACAATATGGCAAGACTGTTCACTAAACAACTTAGATTCACTCACTGTCGACACTAAGTTAAGACGACCCATAAATATTATAGGAGATTCTCATTCTAATAGATATGGTACTAAGTACTCATCTTGCCAAACGATAATGATCTTTTACTAGGAGCCAATATAACTAATGTATACCTAGACAAGATACATTATCTATCCACGATGAGTCAAAACAACAGATAAATCAAAGAGGGAGGGAAAGTAAAATTACCAAATTAAACTCATGGAACATGTTGATGCATCACCTTCAAACTAAGCCAGAAATTAAATTAACTACTCATAATTGAATTAGGGGCAAAATGATTATTTTATTAAAATACATAGAAAATACGGATGGATAGGGAATTAGACAAAATAAAGCTCAAATTTGGATTCAAGATTGTCAAATTAGGAGAGAAGTTCATTAATTATAGATACAACGGGTCAATCATAACCACGAATGAAAATAATTTGGATGCTTAGGATTATGTCACGTGGCAATCTCTGATTGGTTGGATCACTGCCACATTATTGGTCAAACCCATGTCATCAATCAATGCCACATCATCGGTCACGCCACATCAGTAATTTCAATCCAATAAGATATCGCCACATCAACGGTCAACCTCACGTCATCGATCAATGCTACATCATCAATCAATGTCACATCAGTAATTTTAGTCTAATAAGATATTACAACATATTCAATCAATTTCATGTCATTGATCAATGTCACATCATCGAACAATGCCATATCAGTATTCTCGGTCTAATAAGATGTTATCACATCATCAATCAATGCCAAGTCAGTTGGGCCCCACTAAATTAGCATACATCCTACCACACTTGATTCGAACCTCTGTAAATTCAATTGAAGTGTGTTTTGGTCCCAGTTTATGTCAATCCTTAAGTTTTCAAGGCTTCTGAATCTATTCATGACTTCATTGTCACCATCCGGGACCTCATACATTACTAAAATTATAATTTTTTCCTTTATACTTTTCTTAAGGTTTTTAACCATTCTAATCGTCTGTTTTGCTGTCTGACTTTTCGTTTATTGTGAAATAACCACAATACTCCTTAAATATATAAAATACTCAAACTATAACAAACTACACATAATCAAAGTTTAAGGACTTAAATACATAAAATAACGATTTTACCCTTTATGAATATACATTCTATAGCACTCAATAAACATCAACACTTTACTTCCCTTTCTTTTGTTCAATTCTCATTTCATGATTCAACAATAGTGCATACAAATCATCTAGACTCATGTTTTCACTTCTAGCAAGTAATGTAGTGATTAGAGATTCATAATCTTGAGAGTCTAACTAGTTAATATGTAAGTAACCAGATCATTTAGCTAATATGTAAGTAACCAGATCATTGTTTTCAACAGATAAGAATTCATAGTCATAGATCTCTTCTTAGTAGTTTGAAGTTGCATCTTAATAGGCATTATTCAGGCTTAAGTTTAAGAAGTGAACATACGTGTGAGTGATTCTTATAGCTCATAAGATGATACACAATGAATTACTTATGTAAGCAAACTTTCTTGTATGGAGGAAAACATCCAGTTATAAAGCAATTGATCAGTCCTGATCCAAGCAGCAAAGGCTGGATTCTCAGTTCTTGATCCAGATCTAGTATTTGATGAGCTCAAAGCTTTAGCAATTTGAGGAAGATACTGATCTGGACATTGACTGTCTCTAGCAATGAAGGCTTCTAATCCATCACCTTTAGTGGAGGCAAGAATTTGATTTCTCCACATCATGAAGTTGTTCTAATTAAGTTTGGTTGGTGTGATAAAGTTATATGAATGTGGATTTTGATTTGTGTAATTCATTGGCTCTGACACCAACTTAGAATTTGTAAAGAAAGTGTTTGGCAAGAGAGAAAGTAATAGAAAACGAGAGAGAAAATTGAAGAGAACTCCAGAATCAAGAAACAATTTGATATGCATTAACCGAAAGAGTCTATAGAATGTCACTTATATAGTAACTAAAACGAATGTATAGAAGCTGTTGGATCTATTTATAAGTAACGAATTCTGTTATAAGCACACTGGAGAGGAGTAGCGAATTGTGCTAGCTCAGCATAAGAATGCATTTGCTGTGTGAGTGTTCAGCAAGCTCAATACACTCTCAACAGCTACTGCTTTGTTTCTTCAATTTGTTAACACGGAGACAAACAATTATGTTACGTCGCCCGATGTAATTAGATGTTCCACCGGTGAATAGGGAGCCTTCAATGGCGCATATGTTGAGAATTCCAGCGAGAACTTCCACTTTAACGTCGTCGATTTGCACGTCTTCCTTTATGAAGAACATGGCCCCAATCATGACGCCAATGTCTGAAAATGGAATATTTCAATCTATGATTTTATCTTTTTACACATTTTGTCAAAGTATCATGACTCATGCATACATATCCAAAACCAAAGAACTTTTATTTCAATATAAAATAAGTCAACGACTAAGACAACCCGCCCCATTCCCAGAGGCGACCTATTTTAAGAAACTAAACTCAAATATTAAAAATCATCGTATTAATGAGAATTCTACCGAAATTTAGGCAGATCATCCCCTAAACATATAACATTCCCATACCTGCAATTACAACACACGCACTCTCAAATTATTTATTATACATTAACTACATCAACCCAATCTCATCCGGTAACATATCCAATAATACACACGTTTGTTAATTATTATATCACATCCCTAATATAATTCCAAAACATGATAATTATACATTAACCAAAAGAAATAATTATTCTATAGCCTCAAACAACCTTAGTGGCCCAAATGACTCCAACTATGTACAGCTGCTGGGTTAACTATTGTACCTGTAATCTCCTGGGGGGGAAAAATATAATAAAATGGAAAGAATATAAAACTCAGTGAGCTCAGTGAGTGGATAATAGCTTTTAAAATATAAAATACTTTCAAAAAGAAATGCATCACTTGTATAATTACTTTTCTCAAACAAATATATTTTCATGTAAAGGCTCCTTTCATTTCAATCATATTTTGAACATAAAAATATTTTCATTCTGCCACAAAATCAAGAAAAACATCTCATATTGAAATATTATCTCATGCTGAAATATCAAATACTAAATAATACGAATATCCTTAAACAAATACCCAGGGGATAATCTAGTCATATCTGTACCTCAACGGACGGCAATGATGTACTATCTGAGTACCATCATGCCCGGTGCTATACGGATAGACGAAAGGACGTACCATCTCATGCTTATCAGCATAACTCATACCCGGATCTCAACGGACGTGCTATGATGCGCTATCTTGTGACATCGTGTCCGGACCACCCGGTCTCATATCTCAATATCTGTCTATATGCATATGCCCCCAAAGGGCGAAAGCGCCCAAACACACGGCTCAAAGCCTATATGTGTGTTCAGACGAGCCCCAAAGGCCTACTATTTCATCTCATCTGGACGGAACGGGTATTTGCTTAAAACTTAAAATCATGATCGAAATCATTATATATATACACTTTAATTCATGCTTTAAATCATACTCGAAATCAATATATATATACATTTTAAATCATGCCAAGATCCATCATATACTCTTTAAATCATGCTCAAAATCAACATACATACACTTTTAAATCACGCTCAAGATCAAATCATATACTCTTAAAATCATGCTCGAAATCCACATAAAAGCACTTTAAATCATGTTCAGAAATCAATAATCTCTTTTACCATTTTAAAATCGATACGGACCATAAATAAATAAATATAATTTAACAAAATATTTATACGGAATAAACATTTAATTTCGGAGAACCATTTAATGAAAGCACTTCAAATATTCATTTCACGAACAAGCTTTACTATATAAAAATTAAATAATTTTAATATATTCCCCTCACGGTGACAAACTTAGACTCGGCTATCACCCAAGTCCGCAGGTAGATTATCGTCCGCAGATCCACCTATTTTACAGAAATGATATAATCACTTTCCATAATTATAATCCGAACTAATCTTGCAAAAATAACGCTTAAAATAAATATTCGTCCTAACATTATAACTCTCAATTTTCCCGCCTTCCGTATTAATCATGTATTCGTAATTTACTAATATAATCCGAAATTATACTGCCCTCAATTTTATAATTTACTAATTTACCCTCAACATCATAAAATTACCAATTTATTCTCAATTCAGATTGCAAAAACATCCTCAAAGCTAGAAATTACGAAATTACCCTCAACACGCAAAATTACCAAAATGCCTATACGGTCAACGTTGATCAGAATTCACCCAAAGGTGGTGAGGAAGCTCGGGCTAGACACTTCTCGTCGAGGTGAGTCCAACGGTGCCGGTGATGTCCTCCCACGCGCGACGTTGATGCCGGATCGAGCTCGTGAAGCCGCGGCTCCTTGGGGTGATTGGTCGGCAGCAAATCAGCCTCCTTGGTGCCGGTGATTGGTCGGGAATGGAAGATAGTGAGGTGGGGAAGCTTTTTCATTTGGTGGCGATCGTCCGCGCAAACCCGTAGAAGTTTCAAGCTTCATCAGGGGCGTTCCACGCGTTTTCCGGCAATAAGGATAGGTGGGAGTGGACGGCCGGCTCACAAGCTTCTGTTTGACACCTTGCTCGGCCGGTGAAGTGGCTGGAAATGGAAGAAAATGGCGGGTCGGTTTTGCGGGTTCGGGTCGAGTCAGCGGGTCTCTCATCTCTCTCGGTTTAGCACCAAATTTCACCCGATTTTTCCCTTTTATAAACACCCACAAAATATCAACTAGACCCCCTCATGATTATCACATAGACCCCTCTTGATTTATCACATAAACCCCTCTTGTTTTAATTATTTACATAAATAAATAAAATAAATTCATATGTTACAACGACAATGAGTTATTAGTTTAAATATAGGAGGATTGAAAACTTTGTTGACAGAGAACTTTAAGAAGAAAAACAGCAGAGAATGATTTTTTTTTTTTTTGCTTGAATTAACCATGAAAAAGTGAAAAGTAAATGAAAGAAAGAAAAGGAGAAAATACTACCATATTCGAAGATGATGGAGGTCATACCAACCAAAACAACTCAATTTTGCAGCTTATGACATTTCAAGCTCTACATTACTCGCCCATTAACATGCATTCAATGGATAGGATTCGAATCAAAATAATCTTTATCTACGGCCGAAATGGACTAGTTGAATTTGCTATTTGAATGGTGGAAAAGAGTCAACAACCGCACCTTCAAAAGTTAAGCGTCTAAAAAAGAGTGGTGATACATCTACATGTTAATTCTTGTACAAACAATGTTCGTACGTATCGCATAATACGTTTGGTCAAGTAAACATACCACAAGGCCCATATGATTTATTTGTGTAGAAAAATGATATTTGACTACCAACAAAACATCATTATGACATTAATGAGACCACACTGTAGCATGAACCATGCTTACGTTTTGTGTGCTATAGTGGTATTGTAGCATCGGCGGTACTCCATTATCTGTCTCGGGGAGGTGTCTTCACGGTGTTCAAATATCAGTGCTCTTTTTGTTATTTTAAATATTCATTCAACTAACCATATTATGTTATATCTATTTGTTAAGAAATAATTTATACAAGAATTTACAATTATAACATTACTAACTAGTAAAAGATTTTTTTTTTAACTAATAAAGGATTGAGATTTCATAGTTTTGACATTAAGAACATTTTGACAAACATGATTAATTCGAATGAGTATTGATATTTAGGCATAAAAATTAGATATAGGCTCACAAAAATAAACTAGACTCATTTTAGTTACTTAAATGCGAACACGACAAAACAAACCTGTTTTAATGTTGTTTTATCAGCTGTTTATCTTCGATTTGAATACATAAAATTTCTTTTGTTGAAGAATTTGAAGGATGAAACACAAAGTTTATTAAGAAAAGTTCAAGAATATTACAAAAACAATTCACACACTCTCACAAATCACTCTCAAGGGCTTTGTTATACTTCTTATGCTTTCTTACTCTTAGACTTATATCTCACAACACAATAGCATAGGTATTTATAGTGAATAAAACACAAACATAATCATAACAATACACATCACCTAGCACATTCCACCAACATTTCATCATAACACCAAACATATTCCACTCACCTAATATGCTCTAAAGGAATCCTTTAATGGCATCAAATGTGTAAAGCTAGCCTCCACTCAACATTGTAGACCCATGATGATGAAGCATAATGATGGAGCATGATGATGGAGGGCCATATACAACTCAACACTTTATTATTTTGTAAACAAGTTTATTATTTTCAACACTCCCCTTAAACTTGTTTCTGTGACTCTAAGTCTTCTTGCTCGAGGAGTTTAGTGAAATTATCACCAACTTTTTCTTTGGCTTTATTCTTCTTATTTTGATTGAACAATGCCCTGTAGGAATATGCATTTAATCTTCTTTTTCGTACTTGTACTTGTTCTCCTTCACTTTCGCTGTTAATTTCTTTGATTTCCACAGCCAATTGTTTCATAACACTCAATGAATTTCTTAATCTGATAAAATCTTCTTGTTTCAATGGCTTAGTAAATATATCAGCTGCTTGATCTTGAGATTTGACATACTTTATTTGTACATCATTTCTTTCAATACACTCCCTTATGAAATGGTAGCGAGTGTCAATATGCTTACTTCGATCATGGAAAACTGGATTCTTTGATAGGGCAATTGCAGACTTGTTGTCGACAAAGATCTCAGTTGGATCTATTTGGAGCAAACCCAACTCCTTCAACAAATTTCTTAGCCAAATTGCATGGCAAACACCTGAAGTAACAACTACATACTCAGCTTTACAAGTGGAAAGTGTGACAATTGGCTGCTTCTTTGACATCCACGTGAAAGCAGTGTTTCCCATGAAGAATACAAATCCAGAGGTACTCTTTCGATTATCTAAATCTCCACTCCAATCGCTATCGCTATATCCAACAAGCTTGTAACCATCAGAGAATGAGTATAATAAGCCAAAATCAATTGTACCTTTTATATAGGGAATGATTCTTTTTGCAGCTTTAAAATAGGTGATTGTTGGATTCTCCATATAGCGACTAACGAGCCCAACGACATAGTGAATGTCTGGCCTCGTACATGTCAAGTAACTCAAACTTCCAACAAGGCTCTTGAAAAAAGTTGGATCAACTCTTTCTTCTTCATCATGTTTGGACAATTTGACTCCGCATTCCATTGGCGTACTTACGGGCTTGCAATCATGCATCTTGAACTTCTTGAGTATTTCCCTTGCATAGCATTCTTGGGAAATGAATATGCCTTCTTCCTTTTGCTTGACTTCAATGCCCAGGTAGTATGCCATTAGTCCAATGTCAGTCATCTCGAACTCTTTCACCATCACTCTCATAAACTCTTCAAATAAGTTTGGATTGCTTCCAGTGAAAATGAGATCATCCACGTACAGGCATACAATCAAGATGTCTCCATCTTTGACTTTGACGTAGAGAGCATGTTCATGTAGGCATTTGGTGAAGCCATTCTCTTTGAAATATTTGTCGATTCTGCTATTCCATGCCCTTGGTGCTTGCTTTAACCCATAAAGTGCCTTCTTCAATCTCAGAACTTTGTCTTCATATCCTTCCACCACATAGCCCAATGGTTGTTTGATGTAGACTTCTTCTTTGAGAAATCCATTTAAGAAAGCAGACTTTACATCCATTTGATGAATCTTCCACTGTTTTTGGGCTGCTAAAGAAATGATTAGTCTTATAGTTTCCATTCAGACTACGAGAGCAAATACCTCATCATAGTCGATGCCGACTTTTTACTATAGCCTTTTGCAACTAACCTCGCCTTGTGCCTTTCAATCTCACCCTTGACATTTCTCTTCGTCTTGTAAACCCATTTGACACCGATGGCTTTTTGACCTTTGGGAAGTGTAGTAAGTTCCCAAGTGTCATTCTTCACTATGGCTTTGATTTCTTCATCCATTGCGATTCTCCATTTTTCATCTTGTACAACTTCTTCGAAGTAAACTGGCTCACAATCAGCAAAGAGGCAAAATAGAGAGAGATTATCATGTCTCTTAGTTACCTCATAGAGATCTTGAAGACTCTTCGTACGTTCTTCAGTTCTTTTATTTAAGAAAGATGGTGGTGAATCTCCATGTGTGGTTGATGCTAGTGAGATCTTGAAGACTCTTCGAAGTAAACTGGCTCACAATCTCCAGGTGGACTAACCGGCTCTTGTTGTTCTTCTACTACTTGCTCATTTATTGTCTGTTCATTTTCTTCGAAAGGAAAAAAATTGAATCATCCACACGAGAGCCAAAATCCCATTCTCCTTCTTCCTCAAAGATTACATCTCGACTAATCACGATCTTTCCGTTGTCTGGATTGTACAACTTGTATCCTTTAGAATTGATGTCATAGCCGATGAAAATGAACTTCTCACTTTTATCATCCAGCTTGGCTCTTCTCTCGTCTGGTACATGTACATGGGCAATGCTTCCAAAAACTCTCAGATGGGTTATGCCAGGCTTTCTTCCACTCCATGCTTCTTGCGGTGTCTTGCCCCACACACTTCTTGTTGGAGATCGGTTGGATAAATAGATTGCACAAGCAATAGCTTCAGCCCAAAATTATTTGGGTAGTCTTTTGCTCTTGAGCATACTTCTCGCCATGTCGAGGATAGTTTTGTTCTTTCTTTCTGCAACACCATTTTGTTGGGGGGATCTCAGAACTATCAAAGGGTGTCGTATTCCATTTTCGTCACAAAAGTTCACAAATTCTTTGGAAGTGAACTGTCCACCTCAATCAGATCTCATGGCCTTGATTTGGTGTCCACTTTTTTTCTCCACTGCAGCTTTGAACTTCTTGAAAACTTCAAAAACTTCTGATTTCTGCTTTAAAAAATAAACCCAAGTTTTTCTTGAAAAATCATCTATGAAAAGAATGAATTAGTTACTTTTACCAAGAGAGGTTGGCTTAAATGGACCGCACACATCAGTATGAATAAGATCGAGTGGCTTCCGAGCTCTTGAGTTTGACTCTTTTGGAAAACTCTTTCTAAATTGCTTGCCAAGTAAACATCCTTCACAAACTTGATTGAGATGATTGATTGAAGGTAGACCTTTCACCATGTTCTTTCTTGATAGTAGCTCTAGTCCACCAAAGATGAGATGTCCATATCGAAGATGCCAAATCCAGGTTGGATCTTTATGACAAACCTTGGACACTTTACAACATCATTTTGAATATTTAAAGGAAACATTCTATTCTTTGACACTCTCGCTTTTGTAATTAGGTTTCCTTTGTCATCTCTTAAAAAAAGACTATAATCTTTAAGATGAATATCATAGGCTTTTTCTAAAAGTTGACCTAAACTTAGAATGTTGCTTTTCATATTGGGCACATAGTAAACATTTGAAACTAGTTGGTGGCTACCATCTTTTATGCGAAAAAGGATGTTACCTTTTCCCTTCACTGGTACTTTTGAATCATCTCCAAAAGCGACGCTACCATTCACTGATTCATTCATCTCCACAAACATGCTTCTGTTTCCGCTCATGTGATTGCTAGCACCTGTGTCAAGATACCAAGTATTTTCTTGACCTCCATTGTTGTCATTACGTGCTAATAAAAGTGTACCATCTCCATCATTCTTCTCTTCAACATAATTCACTTTCTCATCTACTATGTTGCTTGGAATTCTGCACTTTGAAGCATAATGCCTAAACTTTTGACAATTATAGCACTGCACTTGAGATTTTTCATACCTTGATCTTGGATTGTTTCTTCCTCGCCCTCTGTTTGAGCTTTCTCCTCTTTCATTATTGAAGGAGTTTTTTGTTGTTGAGATTCCAGCCTCGTCCATGACCACGACCTCTACCTCGTCCTCGGCCTCTTCCTCGGACATAGTGCCTTCTCTCGTTGCTGAAGCTTTCTACTCTTTTTTTTATATTGATTTCCATCTTGAAGAGTTGTTCTTCAATCCCTTGCTTCTTGTTCAGTTTTTCTTCATAAGCTTGCAACCTTTCTTGAAGTTGCTCGATCGTCATAGCCTCCAAATCTTTAGTCTCCTCTATTGTTACTACAATGTCATCAAACTTGGAATCTACTGATCGAAGTATTTTCTCAATAATCCTTAGTTCTCTTAACTCTTCACCATTTCTTTTTAACTCATTAGCAATAATCACAACTCTAGTAAAGTAATAAAAAATTGATTCTGAAACTTTCATATGTAAGGACTCAAATTCACCTCTTAGTGTTTGAAGACGGACTTTCTTAACTTGTTCCGCTCCTTTGTAAGAGGTTTCTAACTTCTCCTACGCTTCCTTTGAGGATGTTGCGCCAGCGATCTTTTTAAAAGCACCTTCATCTTATGATTGAAAGATAAGATACTTTGCTTTATTCTCTTTCTTCTTTAAATCTTTCAAATTCTCCTTTTGTGCCGCAGTTAAAGTACCTTCATTTTCTGGTACTATAAAGCCCTTTTCCACGACTTCCCACACATCGTGTGCACCCAATAGAGCCTTCATTTTGATGCTCCAATTGTCAAATTTGCTCCCTTTCAATTGTGGAACTTGAAATGACATCATACCACCATTTGCGATATCTCACAAATCGAGCGAGAATTTAGAGATTCTGAATGCAAGAATGAATCCAGAACGTCGAAAAACCTTTGGGAGGTCTCGGGTCAAATTTGGTCAACGGTCAACGGCTACACGACTATTTTATCCTCCAAACCTAGCTCTGATACCACTTTGTTGAAGAATTTGAAAGATAAAACACAAACTTTATTAAGAAAAGTTCAAGAACACACTCTCACAAATCACTCTCAAGGGCTTTGTTATACTTCTTATACTTCCTTACTCTTAGACTTATATCTCACAACACAATAGCATAGGTATTTATAGTGAATAAAACACAAACATAATCATAACAATACACATCACCTAGCTCATTCCACCAACATTTCATCATAACACCAAACATATTCCACTCACCTAATATGCTCTAAAGGAATCCTTTAATGGCATCAAATGTGTAAAGCTAGTCTCCACTCAACATTGTAGACCCATGATGATGAAGCATATTGATGGAGCATGATGATGGAGGGCCATGTACAACTCAACACCTTATTATTTTGTAAACAAGTTTATTGTTTTCAACAACTTTATCATCAGGAAATTAATCAAATCAATATACTGATATAGTATGATGAAAACCAAATAAATTGAATCAATAATTTTAATTAACTAGATCATTTCTTCTCATAAACACTCAATTTCCGTCGCCTCTCGTCAATCTCGTTATAGTAGTCATCATTGAAGGAGGGAATTTATTTATATATAGAAGGAAAAAAATTACACTTTAGTCAAAAGACGTACAAATAAAGCACTGGAAAATCACAAAGAAAACTCCATAAAAACTTGAAAGCAACATTCAATCATCGAAATGATTTTTAATTTATACCATTTTCTTGATAAATGATACAGAGTAATTAATTTCTTTGAAAGATAACAGTTACAAATAGCGTCGCAAATACTCTTCCACTGTCGTGTACTTAATTTCTGGATAAAGTTGAGAAGCTTCTACGCCTTCATTTCCGATTTCAAAGTTTGTAAGACATCCCTCGTAGCACACATGATAGTAATGTGTTAATCCAACTTGCTCCGCGTAATTTTGTTCTATTTTAAAGGTTAACAAATACACTTTATTAGGAGTTTTTCTATATCAGTTATTATAACATCCTTAATTGGCTGGCTTATGGTGACACGAAATTGTTAAATTATTTAACAAGTACATGTTTATAATGCAATTTGTTCGGTACACAAGTCAATTCTTTAAAAATTAGAAAGGGTCTCACGTACCTTTCATTGAAGCTAGAAATTCTTCTTTAGAAATTGAAGATTTATGCAACTTTTTGCCAATCAATTTCTCCCAAGTTTCAACAACTTCTCTTTGAGATAAGATATTTTTGGGAGGCCTAAGATACATGGTCTTGTTGAGGGTCCGAGGGTCATCAATAGCTTTCATTGCGTACATGGCTATATCATCTTCATCCACATATATCGCTGCCAAATTAGAAATTAAGAGATAGAGATCAGAGGTTCTCTAAATGTGAAGCAAAGTACATTATATGTCAACACGTGAATTTTTTTTTCCTTAAATTTATAAATGGTAAAGGTGGGTAAAATTCAAATTGATTTTTTCATCCCACTCTCTCTCAAAATTCAAACTTAATGGTTAGATAAAGAGATCCGATAAAAATAAATAAATAAATAAATAATCACCAGTTCAAGTCCTGAGTGTATAAACGGGAAGTAATTCTATATTTTGTATGCATGTAGTTGCTAGCGGTTATAAAGGGGGTAAAAAAGTAATTAAGCATAAGTTATCATAATCTTTTTAACGGTATGAGAACGCTGATCGAAGGATTTTGAAACAAGAGAGGAAAATGATTGATTTAAAACTTTTTTCGCATAAAAATACCTTTAGGATTGCCATCTCCCAACAAGACCACAGAATCCTTTGAAGGAAGAATACTGCCGGGTTGGCAGAGACCACCAAGGAAATAACCGGCAAAACAATTTGCAGAAACATATGTAAAAGGAATTCCAGCATCTTCAATTGCTTTCCTCACTACCATTTTATCATCAAACGTCACTCTTCCAGGTTCCATTGCAGTCACCATTTTTGCTGGATCAGTCCCAAATTCTGATGGCAAGAATCTCTGTCCCAAATTTTAACATGCATTGAATTTAAACTGAAAAACTTAAGCTGATAGATAAGATCCCAGTACAATAATAGTTACAAATAAGTGAGGACTAAGACTTGCGACAAAAACACGTAGATGGCATGTAAGAGCCTAACAGTGAGTCAAGTTTGTACCTTAACATTTCCAGCTTCTTTGATTGCATCGACAAGCTTGAGTTGAAGGAGAATTTGATGGCTTCTGATGTGAACACCAGATATTGCACAAATGACAACATCACCTAACTTCACAGCATTGACAAGGCTCTGATAGTCGTTGAAAGAGCCTGAGACGAGCTTAGCTCCTTGCTTTTTGAAGGATAAGAGCATCTGAACTTTCTCGATATCGACGCCAATCTCCGGCCGGTGGAGTACATAAGTTTCATGACCTAGGGCTAAGCTTGCTTTCACCAATCTCTTTCCCAAGTAACCTGTTCCTCCTATTATCAGCACTTTGCTTTTCTTCATTTCTCTCACTTCTTTCTTTTTTCTCTCAGAATGTAATACAAAGGTAAAGTCAAAGGATCTTTATGCATATGAAGCTTCTTCCAAAATTGCATCTTCTTCAATACGTTTGTACGTAGTTTAGCTTTGGAGGTAACCTTGAAACAGATTTTTCAGACCCATTGAGTTGCTTTTACTTTAAAATTAATGTATTTCATTTCCTTTTTTTTTTTTTCTCTATGCATCATAGGACAGGGGTACAAGAAAATTTTATTAATTAATATAAAAAATATGGTACTTAATAAGGGAGATGTAACGAGTCTTATCCTCATAAAATGTAGAGTGCTGCAAAAGTTTACTGGCTATTGCTTGATTTATTAATAATATTAACCACTATGAGCTACACTTGGAGCATGCTTTAAAAAATTATAAGAAAAATTAAAAAAGAAATCAAGCAAGATTTACTATATGGAATGAATAATTAATCGCTTAAAGATCTAGGGAAAGTTTTCCCTACACATTTTTGGGGTGTGATGTATACCTTCTAATTATTAATTTTTTAAAATCTACTAAAGTTTTCGCACAGTTGATCTTGTTGTTGTGGAAGACTTATTAACAAATTTTAACTTTTTCTAAAGATAATAAATTTGGATACAGTAACTGTGCATATGTTGTATGAAATTCTTTGAAAAAAAACTATTAAAAAATGGTTAATTGTATAAAATATCTTATGGTTTTTATACTTAGTACTTACTCTCTAATCCCATCAATTTCGGAAGGTAACAGGATAGTTGCTGCTAAAATTCGATTTAAAAAAAAAAATTGAAAAAAATGCAAAAGAGCGCAATAATGATGTTGTGCGGAAGCGTAGGTTGAGCAAATTACCAATTGATGGTAACTGTGACTTCTAGAGAAACTTAAATGTGGTGTAAACAATTACAAAGAAAATTGACACAATAATTTACGTGGTTCGGCGTAAAGCCTACATCCACGGGCAAAGACTGGAAGATAATTTTACTAACAAATGAGAATTTACAAATTGGGAAAAACTCACAAAAAACCAATACCCCAATACACCCAAATAAATTCTCCTAGCACTCAAGTGAAAGCTCTCTCAACTCTCTCAATTGCTTCACTTGCAATTGCTCTCAATTTTGGGATGCCTTAACAAATGAAGAACAATAGCTATTTATAGGAATGCATGGTAGCACTATTTCACCAAACCTTTAAAATTGTCAAAGTTTGGTTGGTGATTACCTAATTTTTAGCCAAACTTTGAACAATTTACCTTTGAATAATTTTGGCCAAGCTTTGAACATGTGCTTTGCCAAACTTTGAACAATTTGGTTTTGAATTTGAATTTTTCAACAATTCTCCACCTCGGTGAAGATTTACCCAATCCGAGCCGACTACCAACAAACCATCATTCCCAAAGTGGTCTGCATCTTTGTGGTCGCAAACCGTAGTTCAAAATATTACTGAACTTCCTTGTATAAAATGATCCTCCAATCTCTACCTTTCTCATCTGTTTTAAACTTTCGGGATATTGATCAAGTTTAGACAATGCTCAAACTTGATCGTTGTCACCACCTTGGTCAACATATCTCGTGGATTCTCTGCGGTCTTGATTTTCCGAAGAAGAATCTTCCCTCATCAATAATTTCCCACGCAAAGTGAAATCGTACATCAATATGCTTCAGACGCAGCATGATAAACTTGATTCTTTGCTAAGTGAATAGCACTTTGACTGTCACAATACAAGTTAACATGCTCTTGGATCAATCCCAAGTTTCCAAGCAAGCCTTGTAACCAAACGACCTCTTTAATAGCCTCCGTAATTGCCATATACTCGGCCTCTGTGGTTGATGATTACAGCAGTAGATCGTAGTGTAGACTTCCAACTAATTGGCCCTTTCATAAACCGATCAAATCGCTTGTACCACTGCATTGGAGATTGTTTCAATCCATAAAGCGACTTTGTCAGTTTGCAAACCCAATTTTCTTTTCCAACAACTCTAAATCCATCCGGTCGAGTCATGTAGATTTCCTCTTCCAAATCACCATGCAAGAATGCGGTTTCACATCAAGTTGAACTAGCTCCGGATCATATTACGCAACAATGGCTAGCAAAATCCGAATAGAGCGAATGTTTCACAACCGGAGAAAATACCTCATTGTAGTCTATTCCTTCTCTCCGAGCGTAACCTCCTGCTACCAATCTAGCCTTGTATCGAATTTTATCCTTACGAGGAAATCCATCCTTTTTTGCATATACCCATTTGCACCCAATTGCCTTTTTGTCTTTAGGTAGTGTAACTAACTTCCAAGTTCCATTTTTTGAAGAGACTGCATTTCTTCATCCATTGCTTGCTTCCATCGTACATTTTCGAGGCTACTTCATCGCTTCTCGTAAGTGGAAGGAACATCACCATCTACAATTGGAAGTGCATAGGCCACCATATCAACAAAGCGAGCAGGTCTACGAATCTCTCTCCGAGGCCTTATATATGCAATTGAATCTTGTTGCTCTAAAGGTTCCTGAGTCAGAACCTCTTCTTCATCTTCGGTTGATTGAGAATCATCTGCCTCTTCAACACTAATTGGATTATCTTTAACATTTTCAACCTCCACTGTCTGCGAGTACTCATCGGTGTTGTCATCCTTTTGTGAATCCTTTTGTTTTAACATGACTAATTCATCAAAAGTCACATCTCTGCTGAAAATGATCTTCTTTGTATATGGACACCATAAGCGGTATCCTTTTACTCCACCGATTATACCCATGAACAATGTTTTCTTCGCTCTTGGGTCTAACTTAGATTCCTTTACATGATAATAAGCGGTGGAACCAAAGACATGTAAAGTATTATAATCGATGAGCGGGTTTACCAGATCCACATTTCCATAGGTGTTTTGCCCTCAATTGCAGTGATGGCAAACGATTAATCAGATGGCACGCATACACAACGACCTCGACTCAAAATTCCTTGCCCAATCCGACGATTGGACAACATACACCGAACTTTCTCCGATGATAGTTCGGTTCATACGTCTCGCCACCCCATTCCATTGTGGTGTACCTCGAACAGATGAAGTGTCGCACAATGCCCTCATCTCGGCATACTTGTAAAATGGATCATTCTTGTACTCACCACCATTATCCGAGCGAAGTCTTTTAACCTTTCGACCAGTCTGAGTTTCGACCATCTTCTTCCATTTCGAAATATACTCAAAACTTCATTTTGTTCTTCATCAAATACACCCATACTTTCTTGAATAATCATCAACAAAAGTAACAAATAGTGCATACCTCCCAAAGAAGCTACTCTGGTAGGTCCCCACACATCACTGTGAACATAGTTCAGAATCCCTTTTGTATTGTGAATTGCTGAACCAAACTTTACTCTTGTTTGCTTGCCCAGAACACAATGTTCACAAAATTCCAATTTGCAAGAATTTGCACCTTTCAATAAGCCTTGCTTAACCAAAGTCCGCAAAGCTTTTCACGCATGTCCAACGATATGCCCAACTTGTTGCTCAATCTACATCCTTTCGAAGCTGATCTGATCCAATAACTGTACTCCCTTGGAAATAGTACAAGTTATTTCTTCTTGTGCCTTTCATCATCGTCAATGTACCAGCTACTACCTTCAAGAATCCATCTCTCATAGTGATTGTAAGCCCTTTGGATTCTAGGACTCCTAATGAGATGAGATTTTTCTTTAAGTTCGAGTACATAGCGAACTTCATCAAGACTTGGATTGAGCCATCATGATTCTTCAATTGGATTGAACCTATTCCCATGGTTTTACAAGCATTGTCATTGCCCATAAAAACAACTCCACCATCTAGCTCCTTGAAGCTAGAAAACCGAACCTTATTAGGACACATATGATAAGTACAACCCGAATCCAAAATCCACTCATCGATTGACATGTCAACGTCATGCCAACCGGACTAAATTCGACTCCTCATCATGCTCGGCTACACATGCATCGAAATAGCCTTGCCCTTTTGTAACTTAGGACAATTCTTTTCCAATGCCCTTTCTCGCGACAAAAGCACATTCATCTTTGGCGAGCCTACCTTTAGACTTGCCCACTTTTCCAGTGTTGCAGGCTTTGTGAGCGACCTCTTCATCGTCAATACTTCTGCAATCTGTATCTCCGTGATCCTTTTTATCTTTCTTTCTAGTCTCGAGCATTATACGATTGCACTACATACAGCATCAAATGTGACACTGTCCTTCCCATGAAGCAAAGTGGTAGTGAGATGGTCATATTCATCAGGAAGTGAATTCAACAGCAACAATGCCTTATCTTCATCTTCAAATTTCTCATCCAAATTTAGCAAATCCGCTAATATTTTATTAAATGAGTTCACGTGGTCATTCATCGACATACCAGGTGCATGCGTGAATCGATAAAGTTTCTTTTTCATATAAAGCCTGTTTTCAAGGCTTTTCTTCATATATTTTTCTTCCAGTGTCTTCCATAAATTCTTTGCTGATGTCTCCCTCATGACAGAGTACTTCTGATCTTTAGCCAGACATAGGCGAATAGTACCACATGCCTGTCTATTGATTTTTGTCCACTCCTTGTCATCCATCTTTTCGGGCTTTTCTTCAGAGCGAGATCCGACTCTTAGCGACATAAGACATCCAACACCTCACATTGCCACATACCAAAATTATTGGTACCATCAAATTTCTCCACTTCAAACTTTGCATTAGTCACAGTAGTCCTTGCTGACGAAGACGATGACGACGCTTCTGCCATCCTTCTCAACCTCAAATAATCAGTGCCTTCAATAACTATTCACACTTGAAAAACAGTCTCTATGATGCTTATTTCGCGTGAATAAATGCACCAGGAAAGTTCCCAGAAGAATGGAGGGGTCACAATGGTCCCACTTAAAACCCAGACTCCTTAGACTCTTATCGTCTTGTTGACAAAACTTTCCTAGACATGCAAAAATACACACTACTTACAATAGACTGTTCTCCAAGTACAAATGGTCGTATCTAGTACCGTATTTATGAATAGTATTGTATACCCCAAGTACGAACCTTCGGCTCTGATACCAATTGTTGTGCGGAAGCGTAGGTTGAGCAAATTACCAATTGATGGTAACTGTGACTTCTAGAGAAACTTAAATGTGGTGTAAACAATTACAAAGAAAATTGACACAATAATTTACGTGGTTCGGCGTAAAGCCTACATCCACGGCCAAAGACTGGAAGATAATTTTACTAACAAATGAGAATTTACAAATTGGGAAAAACTCACAAAAAACCAATACCCCAATACACCCAAATAAATTCTCCTAGCACTCAAGTGAAAGCTCTCTCAACTCTCTCAATTGCTTCACTTGCAATTGCTCTCAATTTTGGGATGCTTTAACAAATGAAGAACAATAGCTATTTATAGGAATGCATGGTAGCACTATTTCACCAAACCTTTAAAATTGTCAAAGTTTGGTTGGTGATTACCTAATTTTTAGCCAAACTTTGAACAATTTACCTTTGAATAATTTTGGCCAAGCTTTGAACATGTGCTTTGCCAAACTTTGAACAATTTGGTTTTGAATTTGAATTTTTCAACAAATGAAAGAGATTTAAAGCATCGAGAGAAGGAGCGAGAGAGAGATGTTGCGGCAAAGATTTCAGAGGAAATCTAGTTAAAATACCAAAAATTAATTAATACAAAGCGTTTAATGCGTTTTATAAAGAGAAAACGAATCATAACCGTTAGACATAATAAAGGCCATGTGTCGCTAGATCATGAAACCATTGGCAAAATTAAGCATATCATAAGATCCAAATCCGTCACATTAATTTAGAGGGTATTTCATACTAATTGTAATATGCGATCGAGGTGAAAATGAATGGGTCTAATTTGTTCGGTTAATAGTTATTATTGTCAAAAGTTACTTAGATAATAATATTTATTTGTTCAATTAATAGTTATTATTGTCAAAAGTTACTTATATAATAATATTAAAGATCTCAATATTTGAGTCTCAAGTTGTGTCATTCATTTTATTAGATGATGGATTCTATAGTTTGTAAAATTATTTAGCCACTATTTAATTGATGAATGTCATATTGTTTAGAACTTAATTTGGAACTTAGAAATTAGAATATCTAGAATTACTTTTGACTTAGACCATCATTTTTTGTTGGTAATTAATCAGGGAAATAATTCATTTCAACGTTACTATTGTTTGTTCACACTAAACATATTCTAAAGTAGTATTTAAACAAAAAAAAAAAACCTATAGATGCGTTGGCACAGCTGTATTGCATTATTTAATACAAAATGTATTACCTTGCAATAGGCTGTATTGTGTTAACATTATAATATATTAATATTTTACAACCTGTGGTACTACACTATACTATATTAATTTTTTACTTATGAAACGACTAGCCTCAATCTTTTTTATGAATTAAGATAAATCATGATAGTGACATGATCCGACCTCACCCTTTTGTCAAATTCATGGTGTATTGTGAGATAGTCATTGCATTACCTATTTCATGCTTGTATCTAAAGCTCATAACATGACTTAATCCATGAATATATATAAAACTAGCCTTAGGCCTCCATATAAACATATAAAGAGCTTTATGCCTCATCAAAAAACATATTTTAATGTGCATGTTTTACATTTCACTATACATACAAACAACTCAAATACATATATGAACATATATGTGTCCAAAATGCAAGTTATGCAATAATATTTATCGTGACCCAACATCAACTAATTGAAAAACTAAATTGCACAAAATTTTAGGGAAACCTCGAAGACATAGAATAAATAGGAAAATAGTGAATGCGCTATAAAAAAAACAAAGTATTATTTATACATAATCATGTTACATAACTTTGCACGATCAAAATACATAAGCAAACCTGAAATCATATAAAATATACATGACAAACTACACAAAATAACACCCAGAGGAGATAACTTTCAAACTAGTCAGATCATTATCGCGTGAGCAAAGTGGGGGCAAAACGTTTTATACCTAACGAAAATAACATTATCGCACAGGCAAGCAATGTAATTATCAATATACATGCGCAGAGCACCTAACAAGTAAGGCACTCATATGATAACTTGCAATCACATCTCATGACTTAATCAATCATATAATGTACAAACATACAATCATGGCATGTGACTAAATCATACTATTAAACATAAATGTTACACATAATATATAATACATAATAAAAGATTGCACTCACACATCCTATTTTACTTTATGGTTCATTGGGGCTTATGTGGAGTTTTGGGAACGTGGATTTCTCATAAACACATGGTTCAAAAATTAACTGTTATAAATAGTATAAAAACTTATACATATCATGAAAATTAAATTGTAACTACTCAAACTTTATAAATTTATTACTCATTACTTCACGAAGTATAATTCTAACTATCCAACTCCAATTTCCATAACTTTCTTATTTATTTTTCTTCTTCCCCACCATCGACTTCTCTTTTCCTTCTTTTTCTTCTCCTTTTATTTTCTCTTTCAATTGCTCTATTTTGGTTCGATTTGAGAAAATAATGAGAGCTGCTTTGATTCTTCACTTTATATATAAATGATAAGCACACAGGTGAAGCATTCATACTATCATGGACTGCAATCGCAACACCCAAGACATGTGCTTGTACACTAATATCGATTATAGTTGTGTTGGATTGTGGGAGATGTGCTTCAGGGGAAAGCATATGGGGAATATCAAGGCCCTAGATCCTTTAAATTTAAGACAGGCCAACCCGGTTGAGTTTGGGGAGCTTCTCACTAGTCAAGGACTTAATGTTGAAGAGGGGATTTGGCCAGCCTTACACACACTAGTTGGGAACTCGAGTCGTTCTCCTGATGAGCCAAAGGTAAGGTGAAACTAGTTGATATTGTGTTACTTCCACTCGGCTTACTCTCGTAGTATGAGATGTGGGAATGCCACACGGGGTCGTAACCTCTCATTCTGTGACATTTGGTATTCGAGCGGCGCTTGCCATCTCTCGAAGCCCTCGTTGTGAGCTCGCTAAGAGCTCTAATGCCGTACCACATAAGTCCCTACCCTTTCGTGCAACAAGCGGGACAAACAGGCAAGTTCTCACACTCCCAAGCGTTCGCACTGAGCTGGGCAGTGTCTGCACCCGGATTGTGGGCAAAGAGTTCGTGGGTGAGATTGTGCAAGGCGATCTTCAGGCTTTCACAAGAAAGTGCACACTTGCGAGGTGCATTCTTCATGTACGAGGACATGCATGGTCATGGCGGTGGGAGAATTTCACGGACCGCAATCGTGACACCCAAGATATGTGCTTGTACACTAATATCGATTATGGTTATGCTAAATTATGGGAGATGTGCTTCAGGGACGTGCGTGTGGGGAATACCATGGTCCTAGATCCTTTAGTGTTCAAGCAAGCTGACCAAGTTGAGTTTGGGGAGCTTGTCGCTAGTCAAGGACTAACGTTGAAGAGAGAATTAGGTCAACCTTACACATACTAGTTGGGAACTAGAGTCGTTCTCGTGATGAGCCCAAGACATGGCTCAACCAGTTGATATTGTCCCACTTCCACTAGGCTTATTCTCGTAGAATGGGATGCGGGAGTGTGCACAGAGTTGTAACCTCTCATCCGATAACAATGCACTCTAAATAAAGCAAATAGCTTGCTCTTGCTTTTGAAAATCAGCCACGTGTAGCCTTATAAGCATGCACGTGCATTACAACTTCTTATATTTTTAGTGTTGTACTATATTAATCCTTTTGATGATTAACTTAAATTATAAGTAGGAGAAAAAAACAATTATTAGTACTTCAGAAAAAATTAAATAGAAAAGTCTTAAATTTTTAATATTTTTGTTAATAACTACCATCACTTTCATTTTAGGTAAATATATAAGCATGTTGCTTACGGGCGATAATTAATTAAAGAAATCATGATAGCTAGTAATAAAATTTAAGATCAAAAACAATATTCATTGGAAAATGATAGCGAAATCACATAAAAAAATATGAATTAAAATCAAATTCAAAATAAAAGATTGTATAAATACAAAAGTGGAAGAATAAAAATGTTGACTAACGTAAATAACGAGATATTTAGCTATTCATAGATGCAAATTACAATAATACTATGTTGACTTTTTTTTCAATAATTTGACTTTTTTTTTAATAATTTTGTCTAAGTGAGTTATATGCATTAAAATGGTAAAACCAAAAGTTACAGGAACAAATAAAGGAATACAATTGGTAATTAATGAAAAAAATATAAAATTAAGAAAACTTTTTGAAAGGATCTTTAATAAATTAATTTGATAATGAGAGAAATTCTTTTTTATCCAATATAAGCTTCCATATGCACGATGACATGAGTAAATATGAACATGAAATTGTTAATTAATAAAATATAAATGTGGATGATACTAATGTATTTATGTCGAATAAAAATCCTTAAAAGATCCTGTAATTAGCATGATCGAACCTCAGTGGCTGACACTTTAGTCTTTCAGTGTTGGTGTTTGTCTCGGGCCAAATCCCCAAATTGCTGCAAAACGATGCCGTTTCGCGTTTTGCTTTTTTAAATTTTAATAAACGGCGCCGTTTTAAACTTCTAATCTTCACACCGCAGATCAGGACGCTATAGAACCTTGGTCTGACTCTGTAGAACCTTGAACGTGATAGGATTTGGCTTACAGTGGCCGCAAAAATTTTATTGAACGAAGATTTGGATTTACCCCTGTAAGGCACTGTCTCAAACCCCTTGATTTTTGTTGTTTTATTTTGTACAGAACTGTCCTCTCATATCCCTTGGCATCAAACCCACTTTCCATATCAACGAAGTTTTGAAATTTTGGACGCCAAAATGAACTGGAACACGCTTCATTCTCCAATTCAAGAACCCCATGATCATATATTCTACATGAGCACAGCACCCTATCCGAATTGCAAGGTTGATGATCAATTAATTTTATGTACCCCATGATTACATATTAGTTTTTTCATTTTCTTGTTAACATATTTAGACATGATAGTGGTGGAAAGCGGGTAGTTTTGGAAAGTGAGCATACAATTTATTTAGCACTATCAACATAGTAGTATATGCGGCCAAGCAATTTGGTCACAAGGGATATGCTTCATTGAAGAAATGACTAAATGAAAGCTGTTCTAGATTTTGTTCGTCTCGTCGTAAGCTTCGGAACGGTATATTATATGTCGAAAACAGACATCTGTAACAAAAGTTATGCCATCCAGAAGGTACCATGCTCGCAATACACAACATTCTGCATCAGTCCCCCTCACTTGGAAAAGAACTTGTCCTTGAGTTAAACTCATACAACTCCTCCTCATCAGGATGATATTCAAACAAATTAGCCACATTGAAAATGTGAGAGATTTCAATTGTCAGGTAATCGAAGTACATAAGCATTATCATTAATTTTCTGAGCCACGCGAAATTGTCCATACTTGCACTTCTCCAATTTGGCGCGAATGGTCAGAAATCGACTCCACCACAGGTATGCCATCACTAAATCACCTTCAGCAAATACTTTCTTAAGCCGATGCTTGTCCGCTTCAGCCTTATACTTTGCACTGGTAGCCTCCAAGTGAGCTCAAAATTCTGCTTGAATCTTCAGAGCCTTTTCTGCCATATTATCTACTGCCTTGCATTCCCGAACTATAGCTGCTAGTGGTATAACAGCCAAGTCAAAAACTTGTCTTGGAAGGCATCTTGCCAGTTGATCGATTCACCATGCTATTATAAGCAAATTCAACCTGAGGCAGTGCAGTTTCCCAATTCCGTTGCTTGTCACCACACACATACTGTAACATATTACCCAAAGTACAATTGACCACCTCTGTTTACCCATCTGTCTGTGGATGGAAAGTACTACTAAACTGCAATTGCGTGCCAAATTTATCCCAGAGATGACACCAAAACTTGCTAATAAATTTGACATCCTGGTCAGAAGTGATAGTCTTTGGAATCCCATGCAAACGCACTATCTCCCGAAATAACAAATGTGCCACTGAAGCAGCATCTTCAGTCTACTTACATGTAATGAAATGTGCCATTTTTGAAAGCCTATCTACTACAACTAATATTGAATCTCGACCAGTCCTTGTGCGCGGCAACCCTAACACAAAATCCATGGACAAATCTAACAAAATATTTTCAAGAACAGGTAAAGGCATGTACAAACCAGTATTCTGCAAATGTCCCTTGCCTTCTTGGTAAATCCGACAGCTCTGCACAATCTTGCTCACGTCCTATTTAGTTGAGGCCAATAATAATGCTCTTCTACAAGCGCCTTAGTCTTATCTCGACCCATGTGTCCGCTTAATCCTCCTCCATGCAACTCGCGGATTATTTGTTCCCACAAAGAACTCCGAGGCACACATAACTGGTTGGACTTAAATAAGCATCAATCCTATACTAGGAAATCCTCCGTATTTTGATGGTTAATGCAACGCTCCTAAATGCGCACAAAGTCATCATCTTCCGTATACAACTCCTTCAAGCACTCAAAACTAGTAATTTCATTAACTAGAGTTACTAGTAAAGTTTTAACGCATCTACCACTTTATTTTGCTGCCCAGATTTATGCTTCAAGACAAAAGTGAACTTCTGCATATAACTCACCCATTTCGCATGCATTTTGCTCAGGTTCTGCTGGCTATTAAAGTACTTTAGTGCTTGGTGATCACTGTAAAGCATAAATTCCTTCTGAATCAAGTAATGCTCCTAAGTCTTTAACGCTCTAAGGATAGCATAAAAATCTTGGTCATAAGTAGACCACTTCTGTCGTGCATCATTCAATTTCTAACTCATATACTCAATTGCTCGCCCTTCTTAGGAAAGAATAGCCCCAATTCCTTTTCCAGAAGCGTCACACTCAAATTCAAGTAATTTGTCAAAATTTGACAAAGCCAATACAAGAGCGGTGGACAAGTTTTCCTTTAGTAAAGCAAAACTAGCCTCTTCGTCTTCTCCCCATTTGAATTTCCCTTTCTTCAAGCACTCTGTAATAGGCGGCTACCGTACTAAAGCCACGAATGAACCTCTTATAAAACGTTGCCAAGCCATGAAAATTCCTAATTTCACCCACTGTTTTGGGTGTAGGCCAATCTTTAATGGCTTATATCTTTGACTTAATAGCTTGAATCCCATTCGCACCAATAATAAAACCCAAAAACTCCACATTATTCTGTAAGAAACTACACTTCTTCAGATTAATGTAAAGCTTGTTTCTTCTTAACACTTCCAGACCCATCCTCAAATGCTCTAGATGCGTCATCACATCAACAAAATATCATCAAAATATACTACAATAAATTTGTAAGAAAATGGTTTAAGAACCTGGATAATTAAATGCATGAAAGGTACTTGGTGCGTTGGATAATTCGAATGAAATCACGAACCACTAGTACAGTCCTTCCTTTATCTTAAACATTGTCTTCTATTCATCTCCCGACCTAATCTGAATCTGATGATACCCACTGTCCAAATTTATCTTTGAAAAAACCCGACCACCATCCAACTGGTCTAATGAATCTCGCAAGATAGGAATGGGAAAGCGATACTTCACGGTAATCTAGTTTATTCGTTTGCTATCCACACACATTCACCAACTTCCATCCTTTTTAGGCACCAATAATACTGGTACATCACATAGACTCATGCTCTCACGAATGAATCCTTTACACAACAACTCATCAACCTATTCTTGCAAAATCGCATGCTAATGTGGATTCATGCGATAATGGGGCAAATTAGGTAAACTTGCATCGGGGACTAAGTCTATATGATGCTGAATATCTCGCAAAGGTGGCAGCCCATTCGGCATGTCCAATGGTGTAATGTCAACAAACTCAGCCAACAAGGGCTGTACTTCCTTAGAAATAGCCTTCTCCTCGAGTTTATCCTCTTTCTGCAGCTTCTTACACCTATCATAATCTTTCTCTAGATGGTTCTTGATAATAGCTAGAAAATTATTTCCTTCGACCTTAGAATTTTTCTTCTTGTTTGTTAAAGGTACCAAACGAATCTTCTTGCTATTCCACCAAAACTTATACACATTATTTCTTCCCATATGGACTGTATCGACATCAAACTGCTAGGGTCTGCTTAATAATACATGGCATGCATTCATATCCTCTACATCACATATCACATCACTCTTACATACCTTTCCAATAGTGAAAGGAACTCGACATACCTTCGTCATTTGCGTTTCCGTACCCTTCTTTATCCACCCAATTCTGTAAGGAGCTAGATGTTTTTCTATTGAAAGTCCCATTACATCAACCAGTGTCTTGGACACTATATTCTCACTGTTGTCGTTGTTAATTATCACGTTACACACGTTGTCATTAATAGTACCACGTGTTCTAAAAATTTTATTACGCTGATTATCCTCTTCAAATTTCGGAGCAAATAAAATTTTCTGCACAATGCAATTCAATAACTCTCCTTCATCTGCCTCCAACTCCAAGGCTTCTTCATCATCCACTTCATCATTCGCATCTGCCTTGCCAACTTCAGCATCCACCAAATTCAAATTTTTTTGACAACATTCATTCAATCGATGTCCTAGTTCACTACACTTCAAACACTTATTCAACATTGGCTTTGCATATGGGTTGTTCTCGCACTGTGGTTGGAGCTACGCCTTCTTGGTCGTTGCCTTGATGGTTGCTGCCTTAGCTATTTTTGTACTGGTTGTTGTAAGTGACTATTATTGGCCCATGCTTTCTGCTTATTTTCAAACCCAACACTACTTGGTCTACTTTGTATCCTTGTGAATTGCCACTGTTGGGCATTAGAAACAGCACACTGATTTTGTTCTTCTAACTTCTTTGCTCTAGCAACCGCTATACCCATGTCACAAATCGTGTCTACAATCTTATCTTGTAATTCTTGTTTCAGTCCGCCAAGATATTTTGAAACTCTCAAAAACTCTGGCTCATCTATATTATTTCTTGTGTGCAGACGGTAAAATTCTTTTGTATATTCATCCACACTGCGATTTCCTTGCCTACAATTCTGATACTTCACATACAACTGCTGCTGGTAATCTGCTGGCAGGAAATACTCCATCATCAGCCTCTGCATTCTAGGCCATGACTTGATTAATGGCTTCCCTGCAGCTCTTCTTCGATTATGTAAGTTTTGCCACCATGCAAATGCTGCACCCTTCAATTTGAATGCCACAAGCTTAATCCGCTTATTTTATGGAATATCTATATATTGGAATAAATTTTCTGCACCTGTTATCCAATATAAAAATTCTTTAACATGCATCCCACCATGGAAATCTGCGATATCAATATTAATCCTGTAATCCGAACTCTTCCTGCGCCTCCTTTAATAATCTTTAGTGTCTTCTTCCTCCTAATCGCTTTCTAACTCTTCCCGCATGTACTATCGCCTCGTAGGTTCTAAATTTTGAGGAGCTACTTCATGATTAATGCTTACGGCCTCTGCAGCAGTATTACGAGTTGTTCTCACGATTGATAACTCTCACGATTGTCCGCAATCTTCTCTCTATATTATTTATAGAAAGTGTGAGACCCTTGATTGCTTGCTCTATCGCTGCCAACCTCGGGTTTTCCACATTGTCCCTGTTTTGCATGACTGCTTCTGCGACTATCTGTCTGATAGTCTTCACAGACGTTGCCTGCATTCCTTGATCAGCATCATCGGAACGGTTACTCCTTTGTTCTTGTGGTCGTACCATGATGACAATCGAACTTCTCTGATACCAACTGATGAAACGGAAGCTTAATGTTTATTGAGACAGTAACCAAAGGTTTCTTAATAATACAAATTTTATTGAAAAGAAAACTAAATGAATAAAACTAGGGTTTTGAGGCCCTTTTATAACAAACCTAAATCTCGTGAATTTACGAAAATAGGAAAATCTAAAATATAATCTGATAATAAAATTCTCTATCTGAAATAAGAAAGGGAAAGAAAATGGAAACCAAATCCGAGTTGTAGAAAAAAAGATAAAAAACCTAGAATAATCAGGAAAAATGGGAAAAAATTCTTAAAATCTAAAAACGACTAGGAAAGAAAAGGAATTTCCGGGTCCAGCATGGACCAGAACAGTTTTTACTGTTCTAAGTTTTATTCATCTCATCGCAAGCTTTGAAACGGTATATTATACGCCGAAAACGGACACTTGTAGCCAAAGTTATGCCATCCAGAAAGTACCCTGCTCGTAATACACAACATCCTGCATCAAGAAACCCATTCCAGCAACAATGATTGAATTAATTAATAATTAATTATAAGGAAATAATATATTGTGATAATTAATTAACGAAAACCTAAGAAGTTCAAAGAATAAAGAGAGATAGAGAATGAGCAGGTGAAGAAATTAAAATGAAGTGACTAAAAGAGGAAGTGGAGGAAAGGGGAAACGATGAAGGACAGAGGAAACTGGAAAGGATGAACTAAAATGCATCTGTTTTTGAGCTTTAAAGAAACGGTGAATTTTGAGCTTCCGAGTTTTGACCTGGGGCTTGAATTGGGGGAACTATCAATTTCCTTGGTCTTTTATTGACATTTACCTTAAGCGTTTTTCCTTTCACTATTTAAATAATCGGGCTCAATGAATAGGTATTAAAAATCTATACATTCGGCACTACAGTGGATGACCAAATTCTAAGAGGATTGAAAAATAAAGAAAAATTAAAGAGTAACGATAAACACACAAGCAGGTCAGACAAAATAAGATGCCATATATCTCATTCGATTATTATTAATTCATAATTGCCTTTACACTTTTATGCAAAACCTTTACTTTCTCAAAAGAGTACAAGGTATCTCCTAAAAAATTATCATGGACAGAAGGTGATAGCATAGTTAGGTCCACCAGTACAAATAAATGTACTAGACTTATCGTCATAAGCATAACTATAAGCCTGAGGGCAATGAGTCTTGAATATCTTAGAGTAATTTGTTGGAGGGCATTTGTCTGGCGTACCAAAATCACCTGTGCAACAATACTGTGGCTTATTAAGTGCCAAACAAGCGCTCTTGCATGCAATTACAGTGCTACCATCAGACCCCTTTCACGGCCAACTCTGGTGGGCACATGGCATTCACATTTTGAGGGCATCTCTGTTGAAAAACAATAAACTTGTTTACAAAATAATAAGGTGTTGAGCTGTACATGGCCCTCCATTATCATGCTCCATCATCATGGGTCTACAATGTTGAGTGGAGGTTAGCTTTACACATTTGATGCCATTAAAGGATTCCTTTAGAGCATGTTAGGTGAGTGGAATATGTTTGGTGTTATGATGAAAGGTTGGTGGAATGTGCTAGGTGATGTGTATTGTTATGATTATGTTTGTGTTTAATTCACTATAAATACCTATGCTATTGTGTTGTGAAAGATAAGTCTAAGAGTAAGAAAGAATAAGAAGCATAACAAAGCTTCTGAGAATGATTTGTGAGAGTGTGAGAATTGTTCTTGTAATGTTCTTAAACTTTCTCTAATAAACTTTGTGTTTCATCTTTCAAATTCTCCAACAAGCTCGTGGACGAACAGTTGCCTGAGCCACCACCTTGTGGTGCAAGTGAAAGAGGCAAGTTAAAGCCATCAACAAGGCTCACATCATAAAAATCTTGTCCCGCGTTATTTGTAGCTAGGGTTAGTTCGATGAGGGAAGCAGGTGGAGCTGCGCCAACACCGCTGCACGCCACTTGACCTAAGCCACAATCTCCGGTACCGTAAGTGAACTTTTCGGTTGCATCGGAGGCACAGCCGGTTCGAGCCCATATCCGACCTGACCACGCGGCCGGAACCTCGAGGGTTGATGATGCTTTGGAAGCTAATTCGAAGCCGGTTGAAGAGAGTTGTGGCTTGCCTGCACCGGTTAGGGTTCCTGGCCAGACTGTGAATGGACAGTTGTTTGAAAATGTGAATGTGACTGACTCAGCTCCTGCGTTAAAATATCTATATTAGCAAGGCCTTAACCTTTTTTCTTTTTTCTTTTTTTCCCAATGAAATAATGCTTTTGCCAAATAAATTCCTATAACCAAAATAGATAAATAAAATGACTGTGAATAAAAAATCAATAAAATTGAGAAGGTCAAGAAGGAGGACTATAATAGAGAAACTACACGAATGCTAAATTAAAAAAGAGAGTGGTACTTACCAGAAAATAAGAGAATAACCAAAGTAACGTGAAATATTAATTGAATCTCCATTGTCGAAAAACTTTTTTTTTTTTGTGGTTAATTTTTGTGGCGATGTTATGCTTTAGAATATGTGAAGGTTAAAGTGAGTAGACAGGTAATTTATATGCATATATTTGCATTAAAATTTATAAAATTTATAGAATCAAAAGTTTTTGAAACAAGAAAAAGAATATAATTGGTAATTAATGAAAAAAAATTAAAATTAAGAAAAGACTTTGGAAGGATTATATAGAATGGAGAGAGATCTTTCTTTAACAATATAAGCTACCACATGCATAATGGCATGAGTAAGTACGAACGTGCAATAATAAGTGTGGATCTCGCATGTGACTGACAATGTATTATTGTCAAAGAAGAATCCATAGAAGATCCGGTTAGCAAGATCAGCATGCTAATTTTAAGAAATAATTCTAATAGAGAATTAAAAGTTCCAACTTCCAAGTGTTAATTATAAAATCTATTTTAGATATGAAATCTTTAATGATAATTTAAGATGGGAATATATGTTAATCGTTTTTAGAACTTAGAATTCTTTACAAATTAATTAATTTTCTTAAATAACTTGCTCAGAAAAGCTTGATTAGGTTTCAATGAATATTTTTTCAAATAAATGTTCTTCTCCTTTCAGGATAATGTAGTTGTAACTCGTAATATCAATATTAAGCCTTTGTAATTAGGTAAAAGTAGTAATTATATATTAAAAAGATTTCTTCAGTAAATTAATTTTATTTTGAATTGTCTGGATTTTCATCTATAATTTGCTAGTTTGGACCGTTCTACAGTTCATATTTTTTGTTTTCCAATAATATTTGTTTTTGGTACACACAATTTTTACAAAATTCTAAAATTAACTAAAATGAAACTCACGCACTCTGTAGGACATTTTTTAGAATTTTAATTGTTTTCGATTTTTAAATTTGTTATTAATTAAAACCAAATTAAGTGTGTCTTACATCTTTTATTTCTATTAGATTTTTTATTTCTATCTTAATTATGATTTACTTTTCTTTTTCTATTTGAGTTTATTTGGAAAGTAAAGGAACAGTGGAAGACCATGTTCTATCATCAATCTATCATCAAACTTCCACCAGTATCTAGCATTATATATTTTGAAGTTCACGATGGTATTAACTTTTTAAACTGTTCGGTAGTTAGAGCAATTTGTGCTGGCACTTCCAAGCTAATTATTTATTGGGAGACTGTTAGGTAGTTTTGTGCCTCTCTTAATCTCACAAACTAACTTAAAAATGAGGTTTTTTCTCACACTTATAAAGTCATTAGTAACCTCTTTCACAACTTATGAAGAATAATCCAACCATCTTCCCTTCACACATCGAGCTTAGGATCAGAAGCAAAACACATGTTCACCTTATTAAACTGTTGGGTTTAGATTATTGGCAAATATACAAGTGTTTGCTGTGAATCAAAATAATGATATTGTATATTGGTATCTGAAATTTAATTTTTAGTTAAGAGAAAATTTCAAATATTTTAATTTGAGCATAAAACAACTAAAAAGGGGAAAAAAGTGTGAAGTGTTGGAGCTAGTGGAATTGCTGCTGCCCAATCCCTACAGTGTTTACCAACGTTAATTTATGAGATATACTCTAATTGTTCTGCCAACGTTATCGTCACTTCTTTTAATTTGATTGCTTTTGGAGTAGTTAAATAAACACTTTTTCCATTAACCATATTATATACATAAAAAAACCTTTTTTAATACAAAAACAAAATTACATCAATGTGGTGGCTAATCAGACACATAGGTTTTAAGGATTATCAAAACGGCTCTGATTGCAAGAAAAAATTAAAGAACAATATGTAACATTTATTTTTCCCCTCTTAATTCTTTGTAAGCTAATTTATTAAAAAAATAAATGATATAAAAAGAACATAATCAATCAACATAATTTGGATACATTTACGTTTCATATGATCATGATACTTGTTTTCTATACATTTCATACCGTCAACAATACTTAGTAGATATAAATATCCTAATGCCAATGATTTTGGCTCATAAAGCTCTTCATTAATCGAAAATATATATTTTCAGCATCATCATCATCAAGTGATTCTTGAATATATATTTTTTAATCTTCTTATTAATTTCCACTTTTTATTTTTAAATTATTCTAAAATTATCAATTAATAATATATCATTTAAGGACAATATTTATGAAAACACGCAAAACAATAGCCACCATTTATTTTCTCACATAATTCAGGGTTAAAAAAATTCATTTAAAGTAATTAAAAGTAATTACTGTGACCCTTTAGCAATTTTCTAGGTTGAATAATTAACAGATTCTTTAACAAAGTTTCAGACTTTTAGCACTGTCAGTTTTCTGTGACTTTTTAAAACCGAAGAGAGAGTTACCAGCTGGCTCAATCAGAAATTACTTGTGGGATTGTTGTAAAGAACATGTATTCAATTTATTTATCCAAATATATAACGACTGGTTTCATATATATTTTTAATTTAGCGATCCAGCTATATGTGACTTTTTGGAAAATACACGTCCACCCACCCAACTCTTAAATATTTTATAATAAAATAGTAATAATTGCATTATGAGCACCAACTTAAGATAACTTGCACCGAATGGCTTGCTTGCCTTCCATTTGCAACAACATAAAATGGCAACTCATTCACTAACCCATTCTGTTGTAAACAAATACTTTCAGCAACAAGTATAGATCGAGTAACTTACACCGGTCCACTTGAATGTTAACCAAAACTAAGTCCCACCAAAAGAAAATGACTCTTAGGTCCCTAAACTTTTCGATTTTATTACATTCTGTTCTAATTACTTGTTACATCCTAGATGTACAATTTTATTATTCAACCTTTACTGTAGACGAATAACTTATTAATAACCTCTTATTTGAGTTGGTCAACATTTGTTTGTCTTATCCTTGAGGTCGATGGTTTGAGTCACCCCGTGATATGAAAATTTATATATTCTTTATTTTCTTCAATTTTAAATTTTTAAGCTAGACTTCAACTTTGATATGCGAAATTAGTTCTGCTAGACATATTGAATTATACTTATCAGGATATGTATTATACTCTGTAACATAAAATTCGAATATCCTTTGTTGATGCAGCTTTTCCGCGTGCCTCAGCGAGTGCTTCGAACCTTCCAACAGAGACCGCAAGAGCTCGAGCAGGAATGTCTGAAACTTCGCTCGCGGATCCAAACAATACCTCGATCCTTCTGCTCGCGATAAGCTCGAGCAGGATTGCCTCCTTCGTCCTGTTCACTGTCTTCTTGAGCGGTGATCTCCGGACTGTACTCACGTGAAACCGGGTCGGGGTCGCCGGGCGTTTCCCGGCGAAAACCCTCCGACGCTCAAGTCGATGTCGGGTTTATCTTTTTAGTATCTCCCTTAGTGAGGGAGGCCGGAAAAATGAAAGGGGTATTATTTCGCCCCCCCTTTTTTGGATAAGTATGGTGTTTTCAGAGAGAATCAGATGAGAGAAATTTGAAAAGGAAGAACCTGTATCAAGTTACGGATCCTTTCTGAATCAGAAGGTAGAACCTCTCTGTGTATCAAAAAATCCAACCTTTGAGAATCAAATTCTTTAACCCCTGTGTCGTTCTCCTTCTTTTCCTTTTATACTCCATTTTTCCCGCTCTTTTCCTTTCCAGGCTGTCCACTCCCACGCTAGTGGTGTCTGGGTCCTTCTGACAGCCGGGTTCGGCGGAATATTCCCTTGGGATGAGCGGCTGTCCCCTTAACCCGATTCACGTGGCCAGATCACCATGTCGGGCAAGTGCGCAGGGAATGATGAGGCCTTGGTGGCACGTGCCGGCCGCCGACAACAGTGTCACCTCTCCACCATGTGGGACCCTTGTCAGACATCAAAAGGTGTGCGGGATTACGAGAAAGCAGGTCGGGTTGCCACAGGTCGGGTCTTGCCCACTGTGTCCAGTGGCACTCTGCGAGCGGGAGAGATATGCTCGACTCTCGACCTTGACCGGCTTTGACACGAGGGACGACCTCGAGCAGGGAAGGAGGGCTCAGCTCTCGACCTTGACCAGCTTTGACCAGGACGACCTCGAGCAGGCAAGGAGTGCTTAGCTCTCGACCTTGACCAGCTTTGACATCCTGACTTCTGCTCGAGCTAGGCTGTCCTCGAGGTGTCTCGCTCGAGCTGGGGGGGCTTCGAGGGGCCTGTCTGATATTTACCCAAACATCCTTCTTAACTACTTTTTCACCAACACGTCGTATATATTCGAGACAACTGAGATCATGATAGCACATGAATAATTATAAGAAAAAGGGAAAAAAATGGATCTAAATATAATAATTAAAAACATTACGAACCTAAATGTCCTTCTTGCTTCTATATATACATGCATATAGCTTTTTGGTTATGCGAAATATTAAAGCTAATAGGCAAATTAAAGAAGAAGAAGAGAATGGGAAAGAGCAAGGTGCTTGTGCTTGTAGTGGGAGGGACGGGTTATATTGGAAGGAGGATAGTGAAGGCAAGCTTAGCTCAAGGCTATGTAACTTATGTTCTTCAAAAGCCTGAAATTGGCCTTGATATTGACAAGTTACAAATGCTTTTATCATTTAAGAAGCAAGGAGCTCACTTGATTGAGGCCTCGTTTTCTGATCATCATAGCCTCCTCGAAGCTGTTAAACAAGTCGATGTTGTAATTTGCACCATTTCTGGGGTTCATTTCTGGAGTCACAACATTTTGATGCAGCTCAAGCTTGTTGTGCCATCAAACAACCTGGAAATTTTAAGGTACCGCTTTGTTCATTTTCCTTTTTCTTTTTTTTTTAACCCCTTCTATTTTTTTTTTTTTTGCATTCTTGATTCTTTCATGGTTACGAGAAAAGGAAATTAAACGTGGTTATGATATTTTTTTCTCGTCTTTTACTTAATTATTTATCATTTATTGCTCTTTTTGAGCTGTCCAATCTCCATTGAACACCTCTAGAAGGGAAAAAAAACTATCAACAAAAGGAATATTCATTAATAATCCAATTCATATGTTGATTGGGGAATAAATCAGAATAACATCAATGAGACTACTATGACCAGATAGTCATCTGATGAGCTCAAGCAGACCACCTCAACTAAGTGGCTATCTGATTAGCTCGAGCACATCACATCGACCAAGAGTTTATTTGTGACCTCGATCAGGTGGTTATTTGGCTAGCTCGAACACATCACCTAAACCAAGAGTTTATCTATGCTCTCAACTAAATGGTTATCTGATTAATTCGAGTACATCACCTCGACCAAGAGCTTATTTGTGACCTTGACCAGGAGGTAATTCCAATTACTTCGACCAGATTGATTTAGAGGAGACATTTGGCAGGAAGTTAAACCCAATCAAAACAAACTTTATTTAGCAGTTACGTAATTGACACACTATGTTTGTGTAGAGATTTAAGGGCAATGATTTTAGTAGTTGAGCGAAGGTGAATGAAAAGAAAAAGGAGGAATTTAATATAATGATTATTATCATTATTAGGAGGTTGATTAGTATCATGATATAATTATTATTATGATGATTATTATGAGGAGCGGAACATCTCTTCCTTTTTAAGGGGGACTTAGAAATTCTTTCTTAGACACTCTACTCTATTTTTTTTGGAAAATAATTTCAAAGCTCTTGATTGTAAAGACAATGATAATAAGGCCACAAGAAAAGTGGCATAATTTTTTCTCGTAAAAAATCCAATTATTGACTTAAGTATTGGAGGATTTTCACCGAAAAAATATCCGACGACCTCTGATCATTTTCTATGATTTCAAGATATTCTTGGAGATTAGTAAGATGCTTCCCTACCGAAAAAAAAATTAATGATGATGCTGAAGTCTAATATCAAGCTGTCAACCGACTAGACAAGTTTCGACATCAACATTTGGCACCGTCTATGAAGAATAGTACAAAAAGCCAGCTTATTATCTTTATTAATTTTGGTGTGGCCAAAGGAAGGTAGGATAGCATAAATGGATGAGCTTGCTTAAACAAGGAGGCCAATTAAGTCTAAATCGAATGCTGCTCATAAAGGTTTTGACTTAAATATCTTTTCAGTCTTTTGAAAAAGTTTTCATTAAAACTTAAGTTGCAAATACCATGATTATTAGTTTATTAAATGTAAGATGCATGGAAACTCTTCAATAACATGTTTGACATCCTTAGATGAAATAGTTGAATATTATCTTGTTAATATTTTCCTTCTAAAATTAGCTTGTTAGAATGGGCTTCATTCATAATTCATTGTGCAAGATTACATGATATTACACTTACAAATGAATTTATTTTATATACGCCCACAACATGCTCAATATAGTATATTAAACAAGTGATAGTTCAGGTTTGTTCTAGCTACTTAGATTCCTAATATTGGTATCACCATTATCTTGCTAGCATATCACTATTGCTTAATTGATTATTCTCATTTCATTGGACTCTAAAAATAAAGTTAGCCCAAAGAATAATTGATTTGCAGTATTATTAATGCTTAAGTTCTTAAATAAAGATTACTCATAAACTTATTTGTTGATGAACATAAAAATATCCATAGATTATTAGTTTCTTCAATATATTTTCTGCTGGTTTTGCAGCCCATTATGCAACTATGTAGCTTGTTGTTGTTGGGAATATGCAAAGAAAGCATTTCGAATAAGTTTGTTATGAAATTTAGTTCACTACAAGTTGATACAAAATTCTTAATATTCAGAACAGACGTACTTGTTCTTTAACCTCAACTTTATATTTACTCTTTATAAAAACTAGAGTTTGTCCAAACCTGCTAGTTCAGATTAAGTCGAGCAGGTAATTAATAGAAAAAATTTTAAGACAAATAAAAGACTCAAAGTCTGCTCAAGGAGAGATAAGAGTAAAAAATTTGTCTGCTCATACCCGACTAGACGAAAGTCGAGCAGATAATTAATTTCAAAAATATTTTAAGGCAAATAAAAGATTCAAAGTCTCGAAGCCTACTCAAGGCTAGACAAGAGTCAAAATTTTGCCTACTTATGCTCGATAAGACGAAAGTTGAGCAGACAATCAATTTCAAAAAAATTTTAAGGCAAATAAAAGGCTCAAAGTCTCAAACCCTGCTCAAGGCAAGACAAGAGTCACAAATTTTTCTATTCATATTTGACCAGACGAAAGTCGAGCAGACAATCAATTTCAAAAATATCTTAAGGCAAAAAAAATAGGCAAAGTCTCAAAGCCTACTCAAGGTGAGACAAGAGTAAAAAATTTATCTGTTCATGCTCGACTAGATGAAAGTCGAGCAGATAATTAATTTTAAAAAAAATTTAAGGCAAATAAAAGAATTGAATCTCAAAGTCTTATCGAGGTAAGACGAAATAAGATTTTGCCCAATCTTGCTATATTAAGATTAGGTGAGCACATGTTATATGAGTGAAAAATGTTCTAAAGTAGATAAAAAACTTTAAGTCTAAAAACTTGCTTTAGGTGAGATAAAAACTTGAGCTTGTGAAACCTTCTCTATATTATTACGCGAGTAGGAAAATAGCATAAGATATGTAAAGGTCTTGTCTATGATGACATTAATTCAAGAATTCAGGAAACTTGAACTAATTCATGAAAGTCACCTCAAGTCACTTTAAACTTTATATAGTTTTTAGTTCTGATTCATTAAAACTCTCAACATTAGAAATTAGAGGATTGGTGTTTGGAGAATAAATCAGAGTAACCTCGAACAGACTACTATGATCAGATAGCGTCTGATGAGCTCAAACAAAACACCTCAACTAAGTATCTATCTGATTAGCTCGAGCATATCACCTCAACAAAAAGTTTTTCTATGATCTCAACTAAGTGATTATCTGATTAGCTCGAGCACATCACATCGACCAAGAGCTTATCTGTGACCTCGACCAGGTGGTTATCTAACTAGCTCGAGCACATCATTTCAATCAAGAGTTTATCTAGTGATCTCGACCAAATTGCTATCTAGAGAGCTCGAACAGATCACCCTTACCAGGTGATTATTTGGTAACCATGAATAGATAATATCGACTAAGAGATAATTATGGTTATCCCGAGCATACAACATTGACTAGGAAGTAATTCCAATTGCTTTGACCAAATTAGTTTAGAAGAGATATTTGGCTAGGAAATTAGACTTAGTCAAAATAAACTTTCTTTTAACTGACCCACTATATTTGTGCAGAGATTTAAAGGCAATGATTCTAGTAGTTGAGGAGAGGTGAATGAAACGAAGAAATGGGGAATTTAATATAATGACTATTATCATTATTAGGAGGATGATTACTATCATGATATAATTATTATTATGATGATTATTGTGAGGAAGGGAACATCTCTTTCTCTCTAAGGGGGACTTAGAAATTCTTTCTTAGACACTCTACTCTATTCTTTTCTAGAAAATAATTTCAAAGCTCTTGAATTTAAAGACAATAATAATGAAGCCATAAGAAAGGTTGCATAAATTTTTTCCATAAAAAAAAATCTGATTATTGATTTGAACGTTCGAAGATTTTCACTTGAAAAACATCCAATGACCTCTGACCATTTTCTGTGATTTCATAATGTTTTTGGAGATTATCAAGTTGCTTCCTCACTAAAAAAATAAATTTAATAATAATGTTGAAATCTGATATTAAGCCGTTAGTCGACAAGATAAATTTCGGCATCAACATATGTAATTACCCTTAAATTTATATTTGCTTTAAATTCTTCATATTTGTGAATGGAAACAAAACCTTCTCTCTGGCAATGAGAGCCGGGGTCAGACTTTTTGTATTATTCCAAGATATTTTACTGGTTGTATTGACAACGACACACTGAATTTCTAAAATTCAAGTTATTAAATTTATCACCGCTGGTATTTTGTATTTGATACCAGAAGAAGGTGAAATTGTATTTCTTACGTCATAGGAATCGTTAAATTAAATTAGTATTTTTAATAATTTTTTATTAAATATAGTGCTTAACAAAGCAAATAGTTTTAAAATAATATAGCTAAAAAGGAATTATACTTTCAATTTTATAGTTTGTTATACATTTTAATTTTATAGTTTGCACTAAGTTTTCGGAGCTATCTTTATTGTCCACTCTATTGTTAGTGTTAAATTGTGATGTACTTTTCTCTCTTAAATGATAAAGGATGAAGATATATGTACTCTAAAATTATTTTATGCACTCTATTATTATATATATTTATTTATTAATTTAACTAAAATAAATTATACTTTATATACTTTTTAAAACAAACAAAAAATCCTTACTAAATCCTTTTTAAATTAATTGTATTTTTATACTACTGTGGATAAATTATTGGCTGGAAATACCATATAAGGAAGTTTGTTCTTGAAAGATGGGTGATTTTTGTCACAGAGAAACTTAATCTTAAAACCAATGCCAATTCAAATGAGGCAGAAACTCCTTAGGAACATGAAATTTTAAGTTAAATCTAAACCGCAGTGGCAAGACAATAAACTGTTACGAAGCCATTTTAAATAATTGTATGGGAACTGTAGACGGCTGCTTCATGATTCTATTAAGTAGATTTTTGGCCAAAATATTATTTTCATACAGTTTGGTGTATATCTATGAACAATGACAACTAGACTTATTATTTCACAATTGACAAAAGATAAACTAAAATTAGACTGGCATTTCATAAATATATATGCACAAAAAACATCCTGATCTCGAACAAAACATGCCATTAATATAATCAATTAAATATAACTTAACCTCCTCATCATCAACTACAACATTCAAAGAAAACAGTAGAAACAAAAACACACCTTTCCATAAACTTGAGCAAATCCAGAGGCATCATTTTTCTCCACTTGCTCCAAGCCTTTGACTTGTCTAGTCTCATGATCTTCACTCATCTCCATCTCACTCCTCTTCTCATTCCTACTTAATCCCAAATCAGTCCGAAACACAATCCCAACAAAGAACAAATAAAACCCAACAAACCCAACATCTTGCCAAACAAAAATCTCCCCACTCAAGTATGCATAAAACAATAACAAAGCAACCACCAAGTTATACCCCACATCCCTAACAAAACACCCAGCATCAACACTAAACAGCGCCACATAGATAGCCACAAAGCCAACAACTAAAGTAGATACAAAAGGCCCGGCGGACAAAAAGGCGCCAAACCCAGTTCGTTAGTGGGAGTGCCTGGACAGATGAGAAGACTTCGGGGTAGCCGTTGCCCAGAGCTAGGAGAGTGACGGCGGCCATGCTGGGGTAGAGATTTAGGAGGGAGGAGAGCTTATGGTGACTAAAGAGAAGTGGGATTGGGCGATTTTGATGAGAATGTAGAAGAAGAGGAGGGAGGTGAGTGAGAGTAAGGAGAGGGAGATGAATGGGTGGTTGTTGAAATGGCAAAAGTGGAGGGAAGGTAGTTGAAAAGAGTTGAAATTCAGTTAAGTGTTTGAGAGCAAAGAAAGTTAAATGAAAAGCAAAGAAAATGAAGCTTAATCTGGAAACTTCTTTCAATTCTCAATGATCTGATTTTTCATCATTACAGAGAAATGTACAAGTTGCTGCCTTATATACAATTCAATATTGAGCTTAATGCTTGTAACTAACTCCAGCTAATCATTAACAGATTATATTAACTTGAGAAACTAAACATCACGTGCATAATCTTCAGGTGCCACCTCACATCTTATATCAACAATTGTAACGGTTTGTGACTGCTGCAGCTGGTGCTGTAATCCTCTGTTTTACTCACATAAGTTGGTGTTGTAATCCTCTGCTTTACTTTCCATACAATGCATGTATGCTTCCTTAACATCCCCCTTCAAGCTCAATGGTCTGCTAGTGACATTGAGCTTGGAACGGAAGTAATGAAATTTAGAAAATGACAGAGGCTTGATTAAAACATCAGCCACTTGTTCTTCAGAAGGAATATATCTTATTTCCAACTCTTTCTTTAGCACTTTGTCTCGAATATAATGTACATCCAATTCAATGCATTTTGACCTTAAATGGAAGACTGGATTTCGAGCCAACTCCCTTGTACTTTGATTATCACACCAAAGAATTGGTGTTAGCAAATTAATAATATTAAGCTCGATAGAATAAAGATCGCAACCAAGACCAATCAGCATCTGAATAACCATTCAACCCTGTAGTTGTAAGTGTGTCTTCTTTTTTAATATGAAGGCCATGAGTTATTGTATGTTGAAGGTATCTGAGAACCTTTTTACAAGCTAACCAGTGTTGAAGTGTTGGTGCACTAGGTATTGGCTGAGATTATGAGCAGAATAAGCTATATCTGGTCTGGTGAATATGAGATACTGAAGACCTCCAACTATACTTCTATAGAGAGTAGGATTTTCAAACTCTTGGCCCAAATAGCCTTGAACATTCTTCTCCAGCTTAAGACCTGTACTGAAAGGAGTGTCTAAACCTTTGCATTCCTGCATTGAAGCTTTGATTAATAAGTCTTTGATGTATTTTGTTTGAGAGAGATGAATTCCACTTTTTGTATAGCAAATCTCAATATCAAGGAAATAAGCAACTAGTCCCAAATTCTTTAAGGCAAATACTTTACTCAGCTTTTCAATGAATTCTTCAAGTAGAGCAGAATCAAGACCAGTAACCAAAATGTCATCAACATAGATAAGCACAATGATTAATCCTTTTTCATCATGCCTGATAAATAAAGATGTATTTGCCTTGGAATTAACAAATTGCCATGTAGTGAGACGGCATTTAAGCTTATCATACCAGGCTCAAGGGGCTTGTTTCAGTCCATAGAGAGCTTTGTTGAGTTTGCAAACATAACCTTCTTTGCTTGTAAAACCCTCTGGCTGTATCATGTAAACATTCTCAGAAAGTTCTCCATTGAGGAATGCATTATTTACATCAATTTGTCTAACCTTTCATCCTTTCATCACAGCTAAGCTGAGAATTACCCTAACTATTGCAGATTTTATCACTGGGCTGAAGGTTTCTGAATAATCTAATCCTACTGTTTGATGAAAACCTTTGGCAAACAGCCGAGCTTTATGTTTTGCAACTGTTTCATATGTGTTGTATTTGGTTCTGAAGACCCATTTACATCCAACCAGCTTATATGATGGTGATATTGGCACAAGACTCCATGTATTATTAGTAATAAGAGCATCATACTCAGCTTGCATTGTTGTTTTCCATTTGGGATCTGATAAATCCTCAGCAACAGTAGAAGATTCAAGACTGTTGTGAGTACCAATGAATGCTTTGGGCTTAAATATACCAGCCTTGGCTCTAGTAATCATACTATGAGTGGACAATGAGGGTTTTAATGGTGGTTGAGGTATTTGTGATGGTGAGGATAAGTGTATATCAAGGCTGTGATCTGTTTGATTTTGGGTTGAATGACAAATAAGTGCAAGTGAATTTGAAGTATTAGGTGGAGAAGAATGATCATTACCTGCTACATCAGCTTCAAAGGTATTCTACTGAAGAAGATTATATTGATAATCAGATGGAGATGACTTTGAGGATGAACTGAAACTATGATCAGAAGAATATGGAAAAATTGTTTCATCAAATAAGACATGACTAGCTATATAAATTTTTCTAGAGGAATGGAGACACTTGTAGCCTTTATGTAAAGGACTATAACCTAAGAAAATACATTTTGAAGTGTGGAAATGAAACTTGTATTTATTATATTCTCTGAGGAAAGGAAAACAAGAACATCCAAAGACCTTTAAGAAGTTATAATATGGTTTGAGTTGAAAGATAGATTCATAAGGTGTTTTCATGGATAAAGTGGGTGTTGGCAGTCTGTTTATGATGTATGTGGCAGTATGAAAAGAATCCCACCAAAATTTAATGGACAAAGTAGCTTAAGCAAGTATAGTAAGTCCAAGTTCTGTGATATGTCTATGTTTCCTCTCTACTAAACCATTTTGATTATGAGTATAAGGGCATGAGTGTCTGAACTGAATTCTTTCTTGATGAAGGTAACTTACAAAGGGTCTAAACTCTCCCCCCAGTCAGATTGAAGACATTTAATAGACTTTTCTAGCTGTTTTTCAACTTGTGTTTTTAAAATTTTAAAGACTTACAATGCTTTATCTTTGGTCTTTAATGGAAAAATCCAAGTGAATCTAGTAAAATCATCTACAAAACTCACATAATATCTGTATCCCTGTATGGAAACCACAGGAATAGGTCCCCATAAATCTGTATAAAGAATCTTTAAAGGTTGTTTTGTTTTTGTTACAGAAGTTGGAAAGTGGAGTTTGTGCATTTTCCTAAGTTTGCATGCATCGCATGAATCAAAGGCTTTAATTTTATTCACAGATTTAAAGGATGAAACAGATTAACTTACATGATTTAAGACTTTGGAGTTTGGATGTCCTAGACTTTGATGTAATACAGATGAACTCAACAAACATTCAGGGCTTACATGACAAGCAACAGTTACTACATTGTGTAAGCAAGACATTATTTTGTTATTGGAATTAGAAATGACAGCTGAAAACATTGAAAGAGGAACAGCAGACTCAATACTAGTAACATGACCTTGAGTAGAAGACTGAGAGAGACTCTTATTTTGTGTAAGCAAAGACAGTTTGTATAATCCCTTTTCAGCCTTGCCTTGCAGTATGATCAAATTCTTCACCTTGTCCTTCATAAAACAGAATTTATCAGTGAATTCAACCACCACATTATTGTCTTTGGTCAGTTTGGATATGGTGATAAGATTTTTGGTTATTTGACGAACTAGGAGTATGTCTTTTAGTTTAAGTGTGGTATAATTCATAGAGCCATGCATTCTCATAACGGCATTACCTGTGTGTGTGATGCTTAAACCAGTGCCATTACCAATAACAAGTTTAGATGTACCTGCAAATGAATTGTTGACCTGCAAGTTTTTCATGTCATTTGTAAGGTGGTGAGTAGCACTACTATCCAGATACCAGTTTGGATCAGTCTGACCATCCATATTAGCCAAAAATGCAGCCTTAGAGTTTCTGTTTGGAGGTGGTCTGTAAGCACCAGAAGCAATAAACTCTGATAATTTCCAGCAGATGTTTGTTGTGTGGCCAGTCTTGAGACAAATTTGGAAGGTTAGCTTAGAGTTATTCCATTGAGGCTTGTAGTTGCCAGGTACTTTGCTATTATTAAAAGTACCATTTCTAGGATTGTTATTCCTATTTCCTCTTCTTTGATTATCTGCTTGATAACTCTTAAATTGAGAACTAGATCCAGGATTATTGCTGACAAAATTGGATCCTTCATAACCTCCTCTGTAACCTCCATTACCAAAATTTCCATAATTGCCATAACCTGGATTATATCCAAAACTACCAGGGCCTTTGTTACCAGAAAAATTTCCTTTCTTAGATCCTCTGTTTTGTGCAAAATTTACTTCAAAATTCTGTTTCACATCCATGCCAATAATCATTTGAGTTTGTTGTTCTATTCTAGCTTCTTGAGTTAAGAGCATGGCATAAGCTTCATTAACATTCATTTTTCCAGCACCTACTTGTCCAGTGATATATGTAGCAACTGAATTATATTCTGGTCCTAAACCAGATAGTATATGTAAAATCAAATTATCATTACTCCATGCACTTCCTGCTGCTACCATATTATCAGCTATATTCTTCATCTTGATAAAATAATCAGTTATTTTCAGATCATCTTTTCTTGTAGAATTCATCATGTATCTTAGATGTAACAAACGAGATTTAGATTATGATACAAATTGTGTTTCAACAGCTTTCCATACCTCAAGAGAAGTCTCAAGATTAAACACAAGACTGATGATGCCTTCACTCATCGAGGAGAGGAGCCAACCAAGAAGCATTTGATCCTGTGATCTCCAAGTTATAAAATCTGGATTATCAATCGATTTGATATCATCACCAATTCTTTGAGTGATATGAGAGAAAGGTGGAGTGACTGAATCATCAATAAATTTTTCTAGTCTGTTGTCTCGAATTGAAGCAAGAACCTGAGATCGCCAGATCAAATAATTTGACTGATCTAGCTTTACAGGTGTGTTAAAGGTAAAAGAGATAGATGCTGAATTGTTAGAAACTTGAGATGAAGAAGATGCCATTGATGGCTTTGATAGCTCTGATACCAAGTTGAAATTCAGTTAAGTGTTTGTGAGCAAAGAAAGTTAAATTAAAAGCAAAGAAAATGAAGCTTGATCTGGAAACTTCTTTTAATTCTCAATAATCTGATTTTTCATCATTACAGAGAAATGTACAAATTGCTACCTTATATACAATTCAATATTGAGCTTAATGCTTGTAACTAACTCTAGCTAATCATAACAGATTATATTAACTTGAGAAACTAAACATCAAGTGCATAATCTCCAGGTGCCACCTCACATCTTATATCAACAATTGTAACGGTTTGTGACTGCTGCAGCTGGTGCTGTAATCCTCTGTTTTACTCACATAAGCTGGTGCTATAATCCTCTGCTTTACTTTCTATACAATGCATGTGTGCTTCCTTAACAAAAAGGGCGCCATCAGAGGGCTGAGCTTTGAGTCAAGAGCAAGTTGGGGGGTTTGTTTTTGAGTCCAAAAGTGATCTATGCGGAATTTGTTCTGATCGTGAAGAAGAAGAGGATTTGAGGATGAAGAATAGGATAATGGAGATGAGGGTTAGGGTTATAGAGGAGGTTTTGAGAAATAAAAAGACCATGCCATTGAAACAATTTTTCTTTATTTTTTTTTTGCCCAGATTTTTTTTTTTTCTGTTTCTGGGTTTGCTCTAAAACTTTATCTTTGTTTGTTTGTTTTTTTCATTGATTGAAGAGTCCAAGGGTGAGTGTGTGTTTTCTTGTTATTGGATTGTTTTTTGGTTTCAGCTTCTGTAATCTCTTACGCGTCTTTGCCAAAGAACTGAATAACAGTTTAGTCGGTGGTTTTTTTTTTAATTTTGTTTTAATTATTTGCACAAGTGAATACAAGTAATCACCCAACACTTTTCTTCTAAATTACTGCCGACACTGTAATAGGTAAAAAGAGGGAGAGAGAGAGAGATCCTTACTGTTTAAAAATGCTTAAATTTGTTGAATCACTTACCATTAGACCTGAGCAGAGAGAGAATATGGCTGCAAAAATTCAAATAAAATACTTCATCTGGACTTTTATACCAGTGAAGAAATTTAGGAGATACTGTGTGATGGAACTTGAAATTTAATTTAAAAGTTGTGAACTTAAAAAATTTTAACAGAAATAATTAGTGTTAAATACTGAACTTCACTAAAATACAAGGGAAAAAAGGCATAAAAACTGTGAAATTAAATTGATAAGAATGAAAAAGAAGTTATTACAATCAAGAGTTTTGCTTTTGCATCATTTCAATTTTGAATAATTACAAGGGGATATTATGCTCATTAATGGAAGCATGGAGTCATTTAAAAAATTAGGAGGCCATGGGGCTTGAGCCTCTATTGGGCATTAATTTGAATAGCCCATCAGACATTATCTTAGTCATTTCGGTAATTTAGAAGAAAAATAAGATCCTAGCGATTAGACTAGAAGTGCTCTTCATTAACACGAGCACAAATGTACCAAGCTTGTATCTTGCAATATTGAGTGCGGGGGCGGCTTTGTATTAACATCTGAGCTAGTTTTATATATGTACAGAGGTCTCGTGTGAATTGAAGTTATATTACATAATTTGAAGACTAAGGGTATATTTGGGATTGAGGTGCTGTATCTTTTAAGCTACAGTTGCTGTGGAAAAAAAGCTGTAATTATAAAATAAAAGTTAATAATATGTAATAAATATAATTTTTAAATAATAATTCTAACAAAATTATTAAAAATATAATAGATTTTACATTATATAAGTGAAAAGTCATATTAACATAGCTAATATAGCTTAAAAGCTACAGTAGCTAGTATTTACCAAACACTTTAGTGCTGCAGCTTAAAAGCTACAGCTGCCCAACCCCAATCCCAAACATACCCTAAATTGATGCTACCGGCGGCCAAGCTATATTACAATAAAAATTATTGTTTATTTTCTCATTCGAAAAGAAAAATAATCCAGATAGAACAGGAAAATAATCTTTAACAGAAACTGTTAAGATCTCGGGTACTGCGCATCGCCGCCGACTGAAAATATAATTTCCCAGTTCACGAATAGCCAGCTTACTGGTAATTTCTTTGTACGCCGTAAATGACATGTCGGTTCACAAGCTAAGAGCAAACTATTTCTTCACTACTTGTGTGTGTACCGTCTCTTCACTTCATCAGTGGATGCTTTTGAGGTTCTAACGATCATGTGTAATGACAAAAATAGATTTGTTAACTTATTTGTAATTTACTTAGTATTTTAATACTTTTAAATAATTTTCTTACTATGTATTATTTACAGTATATTCTATTTTTATTCATTATATACTTAAATAATTTTTTTATTTACTGCTTTATTTTACAAGATATTTAACTTAAAATATTTTCCCACCTGTCTAAAGAAGCAGCGGTGTGATTAGCAGCCAGGTTCATCCTATCTCCCTAGAGACCAAAAGCACGATACTCTTTTTCAGTAATGTATATATTTGGAAAATAAATAGTACATCAGGTCAGAATCAAGCTGGCCGAAAATAGAAATATTAATCGCCAATGTAAAGGCATATTTACTCGAGATTAAGCTAACCAAGAGTAAGAACTTTCATTTTGCTTGCGACTAAGCTAACCAAGAACATGAATATTAATTGCCAGTCCAGCAAGCTCTTATCGTGTTATAGGCAGCAAAACTAAGTGTGGCAACCTGAACTTGTAGTAGGAATCAGTTAAACGACTCTCTCCGAAAATAACTCTCATTATGATGGCCAAATAACTGTTTTGCAAATGAGTTAATGGGCAGTGCGTTACAGGAATAACGGTGAGGGAGAAATAACAAACGCGATAAATAGAAAACCTAGATAAATATCTCAGAAAAAAAAAAAAAAAAAGAGAAAAATGGTAGGATTGAGACTATGTAGAAAATCAGAAAAGAAACCACACAGAGAAAAAGGGAGTGAGACTTTGAATTTTTCTTCCTTTAAAAATTGTTAAAAGTAAACTGATCACGACTTGAAGGTTGTTCGGAAAAATATCGCGATTTGACTTTGTTCTGTGAGTACAGGTTGAAAAGTATTACTTGCGTCTTGAATCAAAGAAATTCGAGAGTTGGCAAAGGAGTCTGCTCGAGGTAAAAGTGACCAGATTTTAGCATCAACATTTTTAGCACTGTCTGTAAGGAATAAATAAAAAGCTAGTTCTATTATAAGCAATATAAGCAACATGACAATGGGAGGTAATAGTCCGAGAGGAGCAGGTCTTGAAGAGTCGATGACTTTAAGGGAAGTGGCAAATGAGGCTCTGGATAGAGTAGTGCAAGATAGAATGGACCTGATAGAAAAGTAAATAGAGACATTGACGGCCATCCTTCAGAAGCTCAGGGACGGACAGAGGAGAGCAAGATGTAGCATTCCTGAGTCCAGTCGTAGAGCCATTTCTGTTAGGCAAGACATGAGAATTGAAGCTTAAAGGCAGAGAGTACAAAGCACGGTTGGAATGGTGAATGTGAGTTTGGAGAAAAGGGAATTAAGACAACATCAGCGGTATACAAAGTAAAAGCGTGTGCAAGTCCCAACACAAAATTCTTCTTGTGCTCAGGCCATTGATGAGAATTGGGGACATGAGAAAGCTCCAAGTTGGGAATCATGTTATAAAACAAGTCATCACTTTTAGTAGAAATCATGAACGTCACAATCCTGAGGGATTTTCATTTTCTTGATTTGAAATTTTCAGGAAAAAATGATCTATAGATGCATATTGAGCGCCTCAAGACATAACTGGAGTATAAGGCCTAACAGTGATGCAGAGATACAGGGCTTTCCCGCTGACCTTGAATAGGCGAGTACGAGAGTGGTATCGCAAATTACCATGAGGGAGGATCCATATCTTTGAGCAAATATGCACAAAATTTATAGAGCAGTTTCATAGCACAGTAGCTCCTGAAGATGATATGATGGAGCTGATTGAGATTAGGTAAGGAAAGGAGGAGTTCCATCAGGATTTTGTTGAAAGATACCATCGGGTGGTCATGAATCTTGGGTCATTCAATCATCCACAGGCACTGAGATGGCTAAAAGAAGGTGTGAATATGCAGAGGCCATGGTATAATTTGCGAAGCCCCTTAATTCGTTCATATTATTATGCATATGCATAGGTGAATAGGGATATTGTGATTGAAGAAAAGAAAATGGCGAAGTTAAGAAGCGAGCATAATGAAGGAGTAAGTCGTAAAGAGAAAATGGCTTATAAATAAGCCATTTAGTTAGATTGGCCTAAGGGTCGTCATCAACCAGAGGGGCAGAAAGCCGAGCTGCTCCCTACTACCATTATCAAAAGACGTCTCAACCTCAGATTGGTCGCATTCCGTTTCGCAGATCACTGAGCATAGATCAAAGAGATTACCATCAATTTAATAGCAACCCGCACCATAACATCCCTATGAGTCGGCAGTATCAGAACCATGATAGAGTTGCCCGCCTGCCACCCCTACCAATAGGCAATTTTCATAGGGACAGGACTATATAGATGATCGACTGAAGTCTCACTTATATGCAGGATACTCCTCTAAAAGTCCCACTAGTGGAGATGTTTCATGTCGTGGAAGAACAGGGTTTGCTATGCCCTCTACCACCAATATCCCAATTAGGAAATAGGAGATACAAAGGTATATTTGCTAATTCTATAATGATCACGGCCATTCGACATCTTAGCGTCATGATTTAAAGAATCATATGGAGGATTTGGTGAAAAATCGATACCTAGACGAGTTCATCGATGAGAGGCACTTGTTAGTGGATTGATAACACATTGGAGATGACCAAATTAGTGGGGCGAATAAAGAACAGCCCATTGTGAGAGTAATAGAAGGAGGACCAACAATAGCAGGAGAATCAAACAAAGTTAGAAAAATTTATAATATATATGTATCTATTAATCGTGAGGTTCTACTTAATATGCCGGTGGTAAAAATGGCAAAAGGCAAAGACCAGACAAGTGCCAATTATGTGGATGGAGGAAAATGAGGAAGGGGTTTTATATCCCCATAAAGATGCCTTATTCATAAAGGCTAATGTTGCAAATAAGGAGTTTAGCAGGATTTTGGTGGACTCAAGAAGTTCAATGGACATACTTTTCAAGTCTACTTTGAACAATATGGGAATTACTGATGTGAGGCTCGAGCACACAAATACCTCTTTAAAAGGTTCATTGGAGGAAGGTTGACTCCTTTAGGGATCCTAAATCTATTGATTATCATAAGCTCGAGGCCTTTTGATAAGAAAACGATACTGGACTTCGTGGTGGTAGATAAAATCACCCTATACCAGTGATATTGGGAAGGTCATTTATGAGAATCAGTCAGTCGGTAATGTCAACTCATTAAAAGGAGATCAAAGAGTTGCAAGAAGCTGTTATGCAACAGCAGCCAAGAAAGCTATAAAGGTGACATCATTGGATGTAAGAGAGGATTCCAATAAGAGAAGACAAGAGCATGTCGAAGAACTAGAGGAAGTCTTGATAAGACCAGATAACCAGGAAAAGAAAGTAAAGATCAGCTCGAATATAAGTGAAGAAGTGATAAAGAGTTTGATCGAGTTCTTACAAGCAAATGTAGATGTGTTTGCATGGTCTCATACTGACATACAAGGGATTAATCTGAGGGTGGCATGTCACAAGTTAGCAATTAATAAAGAAGTAAAGCCAATAAACAAGAAGAGGTATGACGCCATGAATAGCGGGTGGAGAATATACTAAAAGTAGAATTCATAGGGAAGTTAATTACCCCGAATGGATCTCGAATATGGTCTTGGTCAAGAAGACAAAAGGCAAGTAGAGGATGTGTGTAGATTTTACATACTTAAACAAAACTTACCCCAATGACAGGCTCCTGCTACCAAAAATAAACCAATTAGTTGATTCTGCAATTGGACACAATCTGATATACTTTATGGAAGCATTCTCTAGTTACAATCAAATCCCAATGTTTGAGCAGGATGAATAATGCACAGCCTTTGTCACTAATCAAGGCTTATTCTGCTACAAGGTCATGCCTTTTGGCTGAAAAAATGCAAGAGCAACATATCAAATGTTGGTGAATAAGATTTTTAAACCTCTGATCGGACGAACAATAAAGGTCTATATGGAAGACATAATCACAAAGTCCAATAATGCAGATGAGCATGTCAAGCATCTGAAAGAGACTTTTTCATTCTTGAGGGCTTTAGAAATTTTTTAGGTTTTATAGTTAGTCACAGGAGAATTAAAGCCAACTCGAAAAAGATAAGGGCAATTTTAGAAATGAAGTCACCTCAGCTAGTAGAAGAAGATAGAGGCCTATCTGTGCAAGGCAAGCCAATTGATTGGTAGATTTCAAGCAATGGAGGTAAAGCAAATTTTAAGAGCAAAGAATTTTTCAGCAGACATGATAGCACGAATGGCCGCAGTGTCAAATCTCAAGATGCCCAAATCATTTCCTGTAAAGATCAAAACTAGCTAGAATATTGAACAGAAATCGAAGGTGATGAATGTAAACAGATGTGGCATATGGATGGACTCGATTATCTCTAACATTAAGGAAGGGATAATGTATGCCTATTAGCAAGGAAGTTGAAGTGTCAGGCAACAAGATACACACTGATTGATAGGGTATTATATCGATGATGGAACACTTTGTCACTACTACATTATTTAAATGAGGAAGCAAATTATATGCTCGGGGAGATACATGAAGGGGTTTGTGGACATTCTGGCACAAACTCTTTAGCTTTTAAATTCCTAAGACATGGATTTTTTTCACCTAGAATGCAGCAAAAAGCACAAGAAAGAACTAGTTGTTGTAAGAGTTTCCAGGGCTTCACCAACTTCCTAGCTCAACCACCAGAGAATCTTACAATAATGAATTCACCATAGTCGTTTTCCTAATGGGAAATTGATTTGATCGGACCTCTACCAAAAAGACGAGCATTCACAACTCACTTAGTGGTTGTGATCGATTATTTTACGAAATGGATCGAGGTAGAGGCCTTGAGCAAGATAACAAACAGCAAAACTACTGAATTTATCTAGAGTAATGTGATATGGAGATACGGAATCCCTTAGGCTCTAGTAACTGATAATAGAAATTAGGGTGATAATAATAAGTACAAAGACTTCTGCAGAAATATGGGGATAGAGTTGAAGTTTTGCTCGCCATCACATCCAAAAGCAAACAGGTAGGTAAAAAATAAATAAAACTATAAAAAGATTTCTGAAAACCAGGTTAGGAGAGCAGAATGGAGCATGGATTGATAAATTGCCTAGTGTGTTGTGGGTTTATAAAACCACTTACAAGACCACCACAGAAAAAACACCATTTCCCTTAGTGTTTGAGCATAAAGTTGTGATTCCAGTAGAAATAAAGATAAGCACTCATCGGACAACTTATTTTAACAGGAGCAGAATAACGAGTTGATTTGTGAAAATCTACACTTATTGGAAGAAAGAAGGAAAAAGTCATTAAAGAAGATAGCAGACAACCAACAAAAAGTAGCTCACTATTACAACCAAAATGTGTACATCCGATGATTTAAAGTGGGAGACTTGGTGCTTAGAAAGGTGAATCAGAGCATCAAGGATCCCAATCAGAGGGTGCTAGGTCCAAATTGGGAAGATCTTTATAGGGCTTCACAAGTGGTAGGTCTGAGGGCATACAAGTTAGCTTACCTAGATAGACGAGAATTTAAAAGACCATGGAATGTAGAGTATTTAAAAAAAGTATTTTCAGTAAGTTTCCTTGTAAACTAAAGTTCTTTTTGTTCTTTTTTTAAAAAGGAAAGGGGGGTGGACAAGCCCAAATACAAGTTTTTTTTAACCCCCTTCCCACCCCCAAGAATCAAACCCAGGCTCCCACGGCTCTATGGCGAACATGGTGACCAATTCGACTACGCCCTTAGGGGCTCCTTGTAAACTAGAGTTGTTTCAATTAATAATTTCAATTTTCTCAAGTTTAAAGCATGTAATAGATTGATCATGAATAAAAAAGCAATGAGGTATACTTTCAGAATTAATTCGAGCAAACTAAGCTCTTGAAAACACAATAAGGCTAGAAGTCTCGAAGCGTGCTCAAGACAAGACAAAGAGCCAAGGTTAACCAGAATCGATTCAAACAAGTCAAACTCTAAAAAAAAATGCTAAGGCCAAAAGTCTCAAAGCTTGCTAGAGGCGAGACGAAGAGCCCAAGTTAGCTTGAATTAGTTCAAGCAAATAAAGTTCTTAAAAACATGTTAAGGCTAGAAAGTCTCAAAATCAACTCGAGGCAAGACGAAAAGCTAAAGTCAGCCAAAATTAACTCGAGCAAGTTAAGCTCTAAAATTTGTTAAGGCTAAAAATCTAAAAGCTTGTGCGAGGCAAGACGAGAAGCTAAGATTAGCTAGAATTAATTCGAGCGGGTTGTATTCTTGGAAATGAGTAAAATAAATATAAAATTTTAAAGTCCGAGAGTCTACTTAAAGCAGGAAGAAACTTGAAATTTGTTAAATCCTATTCGAACAGATTTAGTTTCTTAGAAAATATAAAATAAATCAAGAATTATAAGGAAAAGCTAAAATCATGAATTTCATTTACAAAGTTCCTAAACATGAAACTATAATAAAACTAGGGAGCTTGGGTAGACTGGTCAGCAGCTTGATCAGTCACCTGAGTAGACTGCTCAGCGTCAGATGCAGCTTGAGAGCCCTTCTCATTAGTGAAAGCAGTTTCTTCAGGCCCTACAGGAACAAGCTTTACACCTGGGGTTATTTCTTTCTATTGTTGGCCTCTAACATTCTGCTCATTCATGTAAGCATCCACACCAGGTTCGAGCTTAGACATATCTAGCTCAAGGTATTCTTTTCCCAAAATAGATATAATACACTCATAGCAGAATGTCAGCCAATTATTATATTTATCAGCAAGTTGCTTCCTCAAAGCGTCAAGTCTGCCTTGAAGGCACGATGTCTCAGCTTCCATAGTCTTCTCGAATGAGAATCTCTAAGCATCAAGATCTTTCCAAGCATTCAGAAGTTCATCTCTTACTATTGATAACTCCTTCTCGAGTTGGAATGCCTTTGAGTCGGTCATGGCAGCTCTCTTCAAATGTGGAGATCTCGGCCACTTGTTTGAATTTCAAGAGGTAGTTTTCTAACTAGAAGCGTTGTTCTATATAACGTGCCATTCTTTGAGATCAACAGAGTTGATTGTCTTGCCTATTAGTTAAAACCCCAGGAAATCTCTCTTAGGAAGCTTCTTCTTCTTTGAACGCACGTCCCACCAAAGAGAATGTGGTAGAAAACCCAAGCTCTGACTCGGTCATTAGTATTGATGATGATGTTGTCGAGGATGAAGTCCTTAAAAAATCTATCGTGTTATACGTGGCACCAAGAGTAAGTATAAATCAACACTCAAGCAAATCTTAAGTGTGGCACCCTGAGCCCATAGTGGAAATTAGTTAAATAACTCTCTCCGAGAATTGGAATATAACTCCTACACACTATTAACTCTCATTACGATGGTCAATTAACTGTTTTGAAATGGATAAGTTAATAGAAAGTTAAGAATGTGCGTTACGGGAATAACGGTGAGGGAGAAGCAACAAATGTGAAGAATAGAAGACTTAAATAAATACCTCAGAAAAAGAGAAAAAAAGGGTGGGACCAAGACTAGAATTTAGTTTTCTCTTTCCGTTGTGCTGTGTCTCTCTCCCTCCTTTTTCTTTTAAGAATTTATTCTTTGTTTATGGTTATTAAAATAGATATTAGACTTTTAGTTTCTTTTTTTTTAATTTCTATTTTCTATTTATGCAAATTATGTTTTAATTTCTTTTGGCTATAGAACTGTCAAGAGAAGAAATTTTGACTTAAAGAATTTTATGAAAGAGATGTAAATTTCTGTTCTATTAAATCAGCCCCATCCCCCCAACCACCCTTAATAGAAGGCAAACACAGAGCTTAAGCAATGCTTTAGAATTGAGGCGAAAATAGGGAGCCCAGGGACGTACGGATTGCTCTAGTAGCTCGAAATTACAAGTCGACAATTTTCATGATCTTTTTTTGTTTTTTCGAGAATCATCAAGTTTCAATGTCATTTTATTTTGAATTAGGTTTCACCAATTTGTATAAAAACCACCTACAATACTGGTTGATGACCTGATGTCAATGAACAAACTCTTATTTGGTTTGGAAATTAATTCTTTAGGGATGATTTTTGTAATATTCGAAATAGGTTTTTATTAATAATTTTAGAAAATTTAATAGTGATTATTTTCTTTGTGTTCAAAGAACAAATTACTTAATTTCGAAGAATTTAAGAATCATTGCATTCCATCACTGGTAAGAATTTTGTTAAGATGAGTAATGCATGTAAGCCACGCTTCTCAGTTCTCAGTTACAGTTCCTATATTTACTCATCTCCCTGAGTTCTTGTAGGAGGGACGTTAACGCTTCCAGTTGTTTCTCCATCTGATCCATTCTCTCCTGGATCTCTCTATTTTGAGTGTCGTTGGCCACCTCCCTCAAAGTCACAGACTCCTTTGGACTTATTCCCCTCCTGCTGTTTCGTCTCATTGTTGCGTTGTGTCTTCTGAATGTATTCGGAAATCAGGCTTTTTGAACTGATTCCCACAGACGGTGCCAAGATGTTGATGCAGATTTCTTGCTTCCCTCGAATAGTTCCAAAAAACTCCTGCTCGCGGTATGCTCGAGCTCGAGCAAGACTGCTTTCCAATTTCAATTTCTCTTTATTCACCGGAACGGCAATCCCCTCGGGCCTGTACTCACAGAAACAAGGTTGGGGTCATCGAGTTTTGTTCCGGCGAAAACCCTCCAACACTCAAGTCAGTAATCGGGTTATTCTTCTTGTATCCGTCTTTGTTAGAGAGACCGGAGGAATAGAAGGGGTTTTTTTTATCTCTTAATAATCGAAATAATCCGAGTGAAATCCCCCAGGAGACTGGAGAAGAAGAACCTGTGTAAGATTTCCCAACCTTGCGCCTTTCTTTCTGTTTTCCTCTTATACTTCCGCTTTCCCGCCATTTTTTCTTCGGGGCTGCCGTTCCCACATCTATAGTGTTTGGGCGCCTCTGACAGCCGGGATTACTATGGCATAGTGTCGGGCGTGTGCGCATGGAATGATGACACTGTGGGGGCGTGTGCCGGCCATCGGTAATAGTGACGACACCATACCGCGTGGGGTATGGGTTAGGCATCGATCGCCGTGTAGAGCACTAGAGAGACGGGTCGGACTGCCCCGAACCGGCTGTATCTGGATCTTGCATTTCCTCCATGCCGTGACTAGCATGGTTGAGTCATGCCTGGAGGTTTGAAGACCTTGAGCAGGAGGATGAGCTCGGGTTTCGACCAGCCTAGACACTCCTCGACCTTGACCAGATTTGACGGGGCTATGAAGATCTCGAGTAGAAGAGTAAGCTCGGGCTTGACTAGTCTTGGAGTCCTGGACCTTGACCAGCTTTGACACCTAATAAAGCTGTCTTCGTGCTAGCGGTCGGGTCTTCTGCTCGAGATGGGTTGACCTTAAGGTATTTTAATCGCACTGGGTTAGCCTCGAGGAGACATGCTCGATATTACCTAAACACAAAGTATTCAAGGATTGGAACACTGGAAAACTGCTAACAAGCAACGAGTATTGATATTAGACAAAAAAAAACAATTAGATATACGCTAACAATAAGAAACTATACTCATGTTATTACTTAAATGGGAACATGATAAAGACTTGAAAGACCTACAGATAAAGCACTGGAAAAAAAAAAAGACTTCATAAAGACTTGAAAGCAACATTCAATCATCGAAATGATTTTCTTTCTTTTTTTTTTGGGTACAACGGAGCTCTTACAAATAGCTAAGGAACAACAAAGCGGGGGTATAAAACTCCGTACATATCATGTGTAATGAAATGGAGCAAGCTTGTTGGAGGATTATTGAACTGGTGCCAGACCAGAGGGAGAGTTACGGCATAGTTCGGTAAGAAATCCGCGGCAAAATTCGCCTCACAATATATATGACTTATGCTAATGATCCAGTCTCTTTGCAGGAGTTACTTGATAGATTTAATTAGCAGGGTATACTCGTTAGGCGAAATCAATGGATTGGCAACCAATTAAGTAACACATAGGCTATCCATTTCAACTTTCAACCAACGAATTCCCCTTTGCCAAGCAATGTTTAAGCCTTGGTATAATCCCCAAAGTTGAGCCACCGTGAACGGGCAAGAACCTATATTCATGCCAAAACCCGCAATACACTTTCCATTATTATCACGAATAAGACCACCAGCACTAGATTCACCAGACCGCTTAACAGCCCCATCTGTGTTGAGTTTGCACCAAGGCCAAGTGGGAGGGCTCCGGCGATCCATCTCTCCAATTTACTAGCTCCCATATTCAATGGAGAGGCATTTATCTGCAGAATTTCCTTAGCCTTATGAAGATATCATTAACCATACAATCCTAGGATTAGAAGAGTAGAAATCTTGGTGGTAATAAGTGAGGATGACACGATTCCAAACTCTTTTGGCCACCATGCAATCACGGGCGCGCATGTAATCTGTTTTCCAGGCTGGCACCACATCGACTACATTCTTACCCGTTGGAATATGCCTCCTCATAAGTTCAGAGTTCCTCTTTAACCGGTCATGTAACACAAGCCAAATAAATATGCGAATACAGTGGGGCCTTCCAGCCCCAAGCTAAACTCCAAATCTGGTCCTCCATGCCCTGGTTGTAATTAGATATTGCATGATATGCAGACTTGACTGTAAAGATACCCTTTGTAGAATCCGCCCAGCATACTTGGTAGTCACGCCTCTGATCCATTGGTGGTTGAATGGACGCAATTTTGAGAATTATATTGTTAGGTAACAAATGACCAAAAGTCCCACATTTCCAGTTACCATTATTATCCGCAAACTCAGCAGCCACATGTTAAGAATATTAGCAGGGATATGGCTTAGAGCGTGATACTTCAGCGGCTTGTCTTTCCTAACCCAACAGTCCCAGCAAAACCGAACCTTTTTTCCATTCCCTAGATTCCAACCGGCCCCCCATTAACGTGTCATTCCCAACCTTTCCAACAGATTTCCACAAGTTTGAGCCATATCTCGTTGGCAGCTCAGGGGGCAGGTTTGCATGATCCACCCCATATTTAGTAAGCGCCCAAAAGACTATTTGGTGAAGAGAAAATACTCCAACCCACTTTCATTAGTAGAGCTCTATTCATCGTTTCAAGGGTTTTAAACCCCAAACCACCACAGACTTTTGCTGGCAGACTTTGTCCCAATTAATCATACTCATCTTTTGCTGTTTGTTAGCACCACCCTAAATGAATTTTTTACATGTCTGATCAATTTTGAATTTAACCCCCAAAGGGAGCTCGTCGTTTGCATGGCATAAACGGGGATTGCTTGAAAAACAGATTGAGTAAGTGTGATTCTGCCCGCTAAGGACAAATGTGAAGCAGTCCACCCTGACAGTCTTCTCTCCACTTTATCTACAATATCTTGGTAGGTGTGCTTAGAAATCCGAGAGTGTAGAAGGGGCATACCTAGATATTTACCAAGGTTATTGGTATAAAAACCAAGTATGGCACGATTTTATTTTTTCCTTCCCCGACAGCTACATTTTTAGAGAAAAATACCTGAGTTTTTGTCTTGTTCATCTTGGCCCCAGAACTACAGCAGAAGGTATCAAGGACCGAAGTAAGGATTCTAGCTTGGTCACAAGAAGCCTCACCTAAAAGTAGGAGATCATCTGCAAAAAACAGATGAGTGAGCGGGGTGCCTTTACGGGCTAGCTTAATCGGTTTCCATTGCCACACTCTCAGCGCATTACCAATACCATGACTAAGTCTTTCAATACACAACACAAATATATACGGAGAGATGGGATCCCCATGTCGAATACCCCTAGAGGGCATAAAATCCTCTGTGAATTCACCTTCCCAGAGGACATTCATTCGGATAGTAGTAATGCGTTCCATTGTAATGCGAATGAGCTCATTAGAAATACCTGTCTCCAAGAGTGTCTCATGAATAAAGCTCCAACTGAGACTGTCATAAGCTTTTTCCAAGTCCACTTTGATTGCCATTTGACCACTCCTTCCGGATTTTGTCCTCATTGAATGGATGACCTATTGAGCCACAACAATATTCTCGATAATATGTCGGCCGGGGACAAAGCTAGTCTGTTTTGTAAATCACAGTACACAAACTAATTGAGCGATACATCTCCAAGCTAATGGGGTGCTCAGTTTTTGGGATAAGGACTAGAAGAGTTTTGTTAATCTCCCTCAGGGATACGACAGCTAGTAAAGATATTTTTAACGAAACAGCACACAGAAAGGACCAACCGTGCTCCATTGCGACTGATAAAAAATGAAGACCATCAGCTCCGGCTGCTTTTAGGGGTTTCATACTGAAGACTGTATTCTTGATCTCAGTATCATCAACAGGTCTCTGACGCACGTGGATTATGGTATCATCAATGGCTGGGAAGCAACTTGTGAGAGGGTAAAGCTGAAAATTATTATTATTATTTTCATATAAGCATGCAAAGAATTATACCGCATGTGATTTAATCGCCTCACTATCAAAAAGCCACTGACCAGAGTCATCCTTGATAGCTGTAATCCGATTCCTTCTTCGTCTTGTAAGAGTTTTTTGGTGAAACAAGGTGCTGTTACGGTCCCCATGGAGGACCCAATCTTTTCGGGACCCATGGTGCCAGAGAATTTCTTCTTGTGTAAGGACTTGATCAAGCTCTTTTTTGAATGTCAATTCAAGACGGATAAGGCTTTTAGAATTGCGGTTTTCCAGCGCTCTCTGAATGCCCCCAGCCAAGCCAAAAGTCTTCTTTTTCTACTGAATACGTTGCCGAAAGAGTCCTTGCTCCATGCTGGAACTCTGTTAATAAAATTTTGCGCCGCTTGAGAATATGGCAAACTCGAGTTCCAAGATGAGGTCGTAAAGCTACTGAAATCGCTGTTGGTAAGCCAAGCTTCTTGAAACCGAAATGGATTAATTCCTGTCAAGTTCTTTTCAATCTTGTCAAACCGAACTAACACTGGTCTATGATCAGATCCGACTTGAGCCTGTTGTTCCAACACCGTGCCCTTCTCATCCTCCAGAGAAATATCGTCATCGGAAGAGTCAGAATCATCTTTACTTTCTCCCATGTAATCGTTATCATCATCATCTTCATCCATATTTTCAGATATAACCGGAGAACCTGTGTCAGGAGGATCACCTGAAGGTTTGGCCAATTGGCCATGTGCATCCAGTTTGATTCCTTCATGAGGGGTGGGTCGAAATGATTTTTTATTTGTACCATTTTCTTTAAAAATGATACAGAGTAAATAATTTCTTTGAAAGATAAAATTACAAATAGCGTCGCAAATACTCGTCCACTGTAGTGTATTTAATTTCCGGATAAAGTTGAAAAGCTTCTACGCCTTCATTTCCGATTTCAAAATTTTTAAGACATCCCTCGTAGCACACATCAATATTTTTCTATTTTAAAGGTTAAAAAATAAACTTTATTAGGAATTTTTCTATATCAGTTATTATAACATCATTAATCGGCTGGCTTATGGTGACACAAAATTGTTAAATTATTAATTTAACATGTTTATAATGCAATTTGTTGCGTACACAAGTCAGTTGCTTTAAAAATTAGAAAGGGTCTCACGTACCTTTCATTGAAGCTAGAAATTCTTTTTTAGAAATTCAAGATTTATGCAACTCTTTGCCAATCAATTTCTCCCAAGTTTCAACAGTTTCTCTTTGAGATAAGATATTTTTGGGAGGCCTAAGATACATGGTATTGTTGAGAGTCCGAGGGTCATCAATAGTTTTCACCGTGTACATGGCTATATCATCTTCATCAACATACAATGTGAACCAAAGTACATCGTATGTTAACATGTGAATTTTTTTTTCTTAATTTATAAATGGTGGAGGTGGGCAAACTTCAAATTGATTTTTTAGCCTTAATCCCTTCCAAAGCTGAACCTTATGTAGTTAGCTAAAGAAAACTGATAAAAAAATCATATGATCGAAGTGTCAAAACGTGAAGTAATTCTATATTGGGTTTTTTGCATGCATGTAGTTGCTAGCGGTTAATCATATGTCCAGCTTCTTTGATTGCATCAATAAGCTTGAGTTGGAGGAGAATTTGATGGCTTCTGATGTGAACTCCAGATATTGCGCAAATGACAATATCAACTAATAACTTCACAGCAGTGACAAGGCTCTGACAGTAGTTAAAAGAGACTGTCAGAGCCTGAGACGAGCTGAGCTCCTTGCTCTTTGAAGGACAAGAGCATCTGAACTTTACGCTCATAAAATATATGGCGCTGCAAAAGTTTAGGAAAATTTACTTATATAACCATTTTTCAAAATACATTATCAAAACTAACCACAGAACAAATTTTCTTATAATAGCAGCTGCATATATTTGTTCTGGACTAGATTGCCCTTTTAATAAAACAACTACAACACTTCTCAAACACTACCAAGGTACAAATCGCCCAAACCGAATAAATCCCATCGTCACCCCATCGCCTGACATCGCCCATCGCCCGTCATCACCTGCATATCATAAGTTACTTTACAAAAATCCATCATCACAATCTTAGCATCACAGTCCCCATCACCAAAAATTATGCATTGCCAATGTGTGAGATTCGGCTTCAACTCAAAGGTGCGACTCTCTTATACTATCACAACAAATTTTAATTGATTGCAGGGATATTTTTGAGAGTAAAGCACATTAGGATATGTATTGGCATGAACAAGTCAAAATATATTTAAGATTAATACTTAAAACTTTCGCACGTTAGGTGTTCGTTAAAATGTCTCTAAGAAAATTTTTAATTATTTCAATAATTGTTTTTAGCTCCTTAGTTGCACTCTTTGATACCAAAAGTACTTAATCATATGAATTTTACCCAATTTCATTATTTTTTTTATGTTTAGCATTAGCTGGTGCGGGCGATGGTTGCCATCGCCCACACTGACTAAATTTTTTTAAATATTAATATAATATTTGTTGTATTTAACTTTTATATATGTCCTGCAATGAAACGCCACCTTGGATATTAAAGATCATTTCCCAACTGTTCTCATAAATATGACGAAAATGAAAAGAGTGATCAGCATTATCCAAAGAAAGTTGACTAATAAACAACAATCAATACTTGGGCATTTATCACTATGAAGGAAATTAGATTTAGTGGCATGCTTATGCACAATTTGTTGCTTAGACAAGTTGTGAAAGAAGTTAATAATTATCAAATGTGATTTCGCGTTGGCAATGAGTTGTTACGTTTCTTGATTCTAGAATGGTGCCTTATAACAGTAAATTAAAAGATTTGGAAGGGTTAAAAAAAATAGGCAGCAGTTGGCGAATACATGATGTTTATTTCCACGGCAACGATGAATTTTAGCTTCAAGAATTAGATACAATATTTGAAGATTTTAATTTCACTAAAATCAATGACATTAATGCATTAAGAATTGCCTTATTCTACTTTGCGGATAGAAATTTGTACGTGAGACCCAATGAGAGGCCAATTTATAAATTTATATTATATGATGTTGTAGATTTGAAATGTTTTAACAACTTTTCTTAGGGAACATATTCGTGGAATATTGTTGATAACCAAATGAACACTTCATTGAATGAAAAGACTGACAAATTTTAAAAAGAAGCGAGTTAAAAGCACAAACATAAGACTTACAATTTCTATGGATATTGTTATGGTGTGCAGGTGAGTAAAATATAAATACTAGTATCTATGCATAAATATAATATAGTGCTTAATGTTTTATTTGTTTTTCTATGTAGGCTTATATTTTTTAAGCAATTGGAGGAATCGCATTCAAGTGTGGCACCCTAACGACCTCGTATCCTTAACTGAACGGTCTCTAAGAGCATACAGTATTCGAAACTATTAGAAAAATTTAGAGCATATATTTTAAGTATAGTTAAAGCATGTGATTTTATGAATATATTTGTCCACAATTATAAAAACTTAATCTTTTTAGTTATCATATAGATGGAGTCGAAGCAAATTTTGAAAAAGACTAGTAAATAGGGCAAAGAGCTATACTATCAATCTGTGAGGAGATACTGCACTACAATTCTAACTTGGGTCGATGAGGTGGGAAGATTTTACAATATAAATTGACTACTTGTAATGCATTTTCAGAACTAAAAATTATCAATTTTTTTGTGCAGTTTAAGTAATTTGTAGAAAAGAAAAAACACAATGACACTACATTGCCATCGATCACCTATAAATGACTTGTGGCCACCTTAAAGTTTCAACGAACCAGAGGACTTAGATACTACCAAGGTTAGATTTGTTTGTTAGTTTATGATCAATATAGAGTTACCAATAACTTAAGAAGTTGCCACTATAGTTAATTTTTTTTTTCAATTGAGGTTAAATAATCAATATGATTATGTAATTCATAAAATAAATAAGCTTAAGAATTGTCGTTGTTGAAATCAAGACGGAAGTGCTTGGAATTAAGATGGTAATGGTTGAAAATCAGAAAGTGTTTAATAAGATGAGGACAACATCTGATGAGCTGAAACATACAATCATGAGATTTATTGCATCCAAAACAATTTCTACATTCCACAATTTTATAGTGAATTCTCATATCGGTGCTCATGCTTGATATGCAATTTATACATACATCAAAATATACTTCTTATTTTAATTCCATATTTGCAATGCTCATATGGTAAATCCTCATTTGATAAATCCATACTTCTTTAATCGTTGTATTATCTTGATTATTGAATTAGATGAATCTACTTTTTCCTAATCTTGTACTATTAATTCACATCATGTCCATGCTTACTTGCGCTTATTCAGTAAGTAACAACGAATGCATTCGAATGTTTTACCTTAGCGTTGTACGTACACAGATAATTGGTTTTTCATAAGTAACCTTACAATTACTTAATTACTACATGATGAGATTGTTCAAGATATTCATTTTACCAAAATATTATGATTAGGTCTACTTAGAAACATTTTGGAATAGAGGGAAATGTGATATTTCAAAAATAAGTTATGAATGTATTAATGACTATGAATATGGTTGGGACAACAAGTTGTTTAAGCTTTGGACAAACGTTGATATCGTATGTAAATAAATTATTACTTTGGTTATAATTTATTTACTTAATAATAATTAGTTTATAACTACAGCTCAATAAATTTGATATATAGGTCTACGTTCCAATGAACCTTAAGAAAAAACACTGGTTATTAGCCCAAGTAAATCTTAATGAAAAGAAGATATGTTTCTTGACTTATCAAATCGGCTTGATAAGGACGATGAATGTTTTGAGAAGTTGTTGCCGCTCAAAGCTCTCCTCCCATATTGAATGGCTTACATAGATTTTTATAAAACATATGAGGAAAAGCAACTTGATGCATGTTGGTTGTGCAAGCGATGGAAAAGTCTGCCTCAACAAAAACTTATTGGATCAACTTGAAGGTATAGGCAAACAGCAATTGCATGAGCACAAACAAATTAATTGAGTTAAAATACTTTACAACTGCACATCTTATCCATTATGTTAACAAGACCATCCTTTATACCACCTTCTTTAACTTGAAACTGATAGTCAAGGACATTGAAACATGCATTTTACTGGTAATATCTTTTCCATCATCATATATTTTTTGACCCCATGTTGTAAAGCAAGTTTTCATTAACTCGACCACTTTCTTTCTATCAAAAAATCATTCTTGCATTATAAGTCTAAAGTGCTCAACCAATTAAGTGATAAGAAATTTGTTCGTTTCTTTCATTAAAGCATTCCTACTCTCTACAATATTAGTAGTCAGGATGCTATACCTTCGACCTTCGAAATCGAGATCAAGCCTAATAATTAAAACTTATGTCCTCTAAATACTTTGCTGCACCTGCATGCATACTCCATAACCCCTCCATTTGCTTTTCAAGCTCTATAGGATCATACATTTTCACCATTTGTAGAAAGGCTGATATAAAATAATACTTCCATAGTTTTCCAAAATTCTTGAAATTTGATTTTAGATTACTTTCCAAATAATAAAATCAAAAGCAATGTAGTGTAGTAGGAAATACTTTATAAGCTGCCCTACGGATATATATGCAATGATTAGATGTAAATGCCAACTCTGGCATGTCTCCAATAATATCATGCAACCTCATGATGAACCATTCTCTAGAGGCATCATTTTCTGAATCCACAATCCCAATAGTTGCATTATACATTTGGTTATTCTCATCCAAGCATGTTGTAGCCAATAAGGTTCCTCTATATTTACCTTTTAAATGAGACTCATCCACTACAATCGCTCGCTTGATTGAATGCATAAATCATTTGAAGCAAGATCCAAGAGCAACAAAAAAATACATGAAATTATTATTATTATTCACTGCAAGCCGAATTATTGTACCATCATTTCACTCTTGTGAGATATAAGAAAATGTAGGACGTAAATTTAATAACTCTACTGCGTCTCCTTGTATCGACTTCAAAGCTTTTTCCCTACTTCGATATCTTACTAGTATGATAAATTAATTCCATGATCATTCTTTGTATCTGAAATTATATCTTTTAGAGTGTATATTCGTTTGGCATCAACAAACTTTTGCTTGATAATTTCACGAACAACTTGACTACTTACTTGACGATGACCATTATGAAAAATCTAATTTTGACAAGTATGCACTACGTCATATCTCTTCACTAACCATTGCACATTCTTCTTGTCATTTGCCCTTGTTGCTTGAAGTTGCCATTTACATGTCTTCACAGTACAACAAGCCTCCTCAACATATGTTTATGGATCTATCTACCTTAAACTCAAACTTATCTCTAATGGCAACAATGCTAAGCTCAGTGTATAATCATTCCTTTATGCTAAATAACTGCTCAACATAAATACCACTTGAATTACAATCTCCAATTATAAGCGTATCCGAAGTAACCCAATTTGATGGCATAAGTAGAACCTCTAATTACAGCTGGTCAACTATAGTTGGTACTGGGGTGATGGGCCGACTTTGACGTGAATTATTATCTTCCCCAATCTAAGGCATTTTTTTATATCACCCAATGGACAATCGTAATCTACGTCATCATGGTCATGAAATGGAAAGTAGCTTTCTATAGTTGGAAACCTTTTTTTGTCCTTTTTTTTGTTAACTGATTTTGTCTTTAATGCTTGGTAACAATTGTTGTTTGATGCATATGAAATAGGAGTAGTTTTGTGTTTAGTTGTTAGATAGAGTTTAAGAAGTGAAATGGGAGGAGTTTTGTGCATTTTTTGTTTAGTTGTTTAGGTGACATGATTTGTGTTTTGTTATTTGCGTGATGAGAGAGGAGCTTTTGGCAAGGGCAATTTGGTCAACAAAAAGTGTATAGGTTAGTATTATAAGAAAATTTATTTTATCGCTAGTTTTGACAATGTATTTTGGAAAATAGTTATATAAGCAAATTTCCCAAAAGTTTACTAGTTATTTCTTGACTTTATTAAGGGAAAATGACATCTACATTTCAAGTTTTGAGTAAATGGTCATCAATACTGAGATGACCCGCCCCATATCCAGATGGGGCCTATCTTAAGAAATTGAACTTAAATATTAAAATCATCTTATTAATGAGAATTCTACCGAAATTTCGGCAGAACCTCCCCTAAATATATAACATTACCAAACCTGCAATTACAACACAAGCACTCCCAAATCATTTATCAAACATCAACTGCATCAACCCAAACTCATTCGATAACATATCCAATAATATACACGTTTCATAATTCATATATCACATCCCTAATATAAATCCAAAACATGATAATTATACATTAACCAAAAGAAAATAATTTTTCTATGTCCTCAAACAACCTCAGTTGCCCAAATGACTCCAACTATGTACAATTCATTGGGTTAATCTGTTGTACTGTAATCTCCCAGGTTAACTCGTTGTACTGCACTCTATTCCTCTAAGTAGGTTTATATCCACACTTGTCCCTTTGTCAATATCACATTTATTGGTTCTATGGCCGGAAGAAGCTTAATATTCCTTCCGCGCTTGTAAGTTTGTAAGTAGGGATTTTTAAGGGCATATGACGTCCTACACTTACGGCCAAACTTACTTATGCTAGGAGCTGCTTCCTTCAAGATTTGCACACTGTTATCGTTTAAGTCCTCATATTATAAACGCAAATGACCTTTCCTTGTCAACTTATTGAACAGGACCAAACCCTTCAACAGGTATTGAACTAACTTATTGAAGAGGAACAGGTACTGAACGACACCACAGGTTCATTATTAGTAGATCAAATGGGTAGTGATCATGACGATCTTGAACATCATGAGGGGCCTGTTAATAGTAATAAGGCCTGTTAATAGTAATAACTTATTAAATCACAGTACATTTAGAATAATAGCCAAAAAAAAATATGAGCTATGTAAATTGTTTATCATGTAAGGGTTTCTTATCGGAGTGTCACTGTGATAATGCTTCATTGAATTGTCAATATATGAATTAATAAACCCCATTACAAATTTTGCAAACTTTTTTTTTCTAAATTGTCTTTGTTCCTTCTGTTCAGCCTCAACATCCGCCATTATCTTGGCCATTATTTCTTTCATATCATTAATGCGAGAGTCTTCTTTTTTATCTTGATGGCCTACTTTTCTACTATAAACCATCAATTATTTCGAATAGCCAAGCCTGTAACATGTGAAAATACAAAGCTAAGAAAAAAAATACATTGTATAGAAAAAAAAAACCACATATTTGAAACATATCTGCGCCCTAGGACAAAAGGCATAAATATTGTATTTCACCTCTTTTTGAGTATTACCCTGCAAAGCCTCCATTTTCTAATTCAATGCAGTGTTCAAACTTTTATATACCGTTTTCCAGGATAAATGACCACATTGAAGACTTCTAAAGTACTCAAGATCATCAACATAGTTTATCAATAATGAATTCGGTACTCGTTCATCTTTTCTACCATTAAGTACTCTATCTGCAAAGTAATAAAGCGCAATCTTTAGCTCATTAACATCATCCCTATCATTAAATTTTGAATTATTAAAGTTTAAATCTTTAAATTTTTCATCAAATAGTTTAAGAGTAGACCAAGATTACGTTCAAAGTACAAATCACTTAACCTATCATGCGTAGGAAATTTGGCTTCTTTGCGTAAGTTGTATATACTATAGCAAAGTCCCTAACTAAGCATCATTCAACGATTGATAACCATGCTAGCCGACTACTAAATTCAAACCATAGCTGATTTTCATCATCTTTATCACAACGCGCTACTTAGCTGTAAAGGATTGCACCACTAAACACATAGGTATCCATATTTGCAAAACGGCCAAATATATCTTTTCTGAATAATTTTAATTGTTGTTTCGTTAACTTCCTCTTGATAGCTTCCATCACATTTTTAAATTTGGATATATTTATAATATGACCGGGGAAGTGTTCCGTTGCTAGAATCTTCATCATGCCTAGTTTCGTGACCATTACGTCTGTAAAAAAAATCAAGTTTTTAATTATTTAATTCGATAATTCAAGAAAAAAAAACACATAATATTGATTCAAGGAAAAAAATTATTACAAAATATTTGTTAGTACGACAGGTGCTTGTCACACGATATCACAAGCTGTGATATCGCACGACAGTACCTGTCATGTGCATGCATTCACATGACAGGCACTATCTGCTGCTGTCGCACCTGCACTCTACCTTACAATCACACCATCAACATCTTAATATTGCATATACTATCAACTATTTAATCTAGCCTAAGAGGCATTTTATCAAGCACCTCGCGTATCATTCTTTAAACCTGAACTTCACTCAACAATCTCTAATATTTATGGACAATCAATCCTAACCTCATCTATATGCATCTACACATTAACTTATCACCAATCAAACTTACCAAAAAAGAAAAAAATTATAACGTACAAAGTGAAAATTACCAAAAATTAAGAAGAAAAACACCTCCAAAATGCCGGAACTAAATCTTTCCAACCGCCGGATATTAACTCACTCTCAAAAGCCCATCCAACTACCGTTGATTGTTGCTGGAAAATGCAAAATGGAGCTAGTGTTGTGAAGGAGGACTTTGTCAAGTTTGGGTTTGGGAGAGATAAGGGTATTGTGACCAAAAAGTTTGGTAAATGGCTAAGCAAGGAAGAAATAATTAAGGTAGTTATTTTAGATATTTATTAAAATTAGTTGGCTATTTTTGTAAATTTCCCCCTAATTATTAACTTTTTAAAGTCTATTAAAGTTGTCACATAGTTGATCTTTTTGTTGTGGAAGACTTATTAACTAATTTTAACTTTTTTCTAAAGATAATAAATTTGGATAGAGTAATTATGCATATATTGTATGGAATTATTTGAAAAAATATATTAAAAAATGGTTAATTGTATAAAATATATATCTTATGATTCTGATACGTAGTACTTAAGTAGTGTTTAATTTTTTTTTCTATGAAATCTGAATAGGATGAATTTTTCTGAAATATAAATAAGTCTGAATTCAAATATCTAAATAACATGTTTGTTTTTCTTTTTTTAATATCTAAGTATAAGTGACATGTTGTTGTTTTTTTTATAAATAAAAACATCTTAAACATGATTATTTGATATTTATGTCCTTCCAAATCAAAACAACTAAAAAAGATTATATTTTATAGTTTAGGAAATAAATATATTTTTTATATATTTTTTTAGAATATAATATTTACTTCTCATTCAGACCTTTTTCCATTCAGATAAAAGTGACAAAAAATTACTTTTTCTATTTAAATGTAAATATCTAAAAATCAGACATAAGTTATAAAAAACAAACAAGAAAGTTTTAGAAAATAATTAAAATTAATAAAATTTCATACTTCAGACGTTTAATAAACAACCTCTTACTCTCTAGTCCCATCAATTTCAAAAGGTAATAGGATAGTTGGTGCCAAAATTTGATTATGAAAAAAAAAATTTTAAAATGCAGAAGAGCACAATAATAAAGAGATTTAATGCATCGAGAGAATGAGAGAGAGAGTTGGAGCAAATATTTCAGGAAAAACTAGCTAAAATACCAAAATTAATTAATAAAAACCGTTTAATGCATTTGATAAAGAGAAAATGAATCATAGCCTTTAGACATAATAAAGGCCATGTTTCGCTAGACCATGAAAACATTGGCAAAATTCAGCATATAATAGGCTCCAAATCCATCACATTTAGAGGGTACTTCACACTAATTGTAATATAAGAGGTGAAAATGAATAGGTTTAATTTGTTCGGTTAAAAGTTATTATTGTCAAAAGTTAATTATACAGTAATATTAAATATCTCAATATTTAAATGTTAAGTTGTATCACACATCTATCAGATGATGAATTTTATAGATGATAACATTGTTATCATCTAATCGATGAATGTCATATTGGTTAGAACTCGATTTGAGACTTAGAAATTAGAATACTTAGAATTGCTTCTTACTTAAACCATCATTTTTTGTTGGTTATTAAACAGGAAATAATTCATTTTAAAGTAGTTCTTTAGTATTGCTTGTTCACACTAAACATATTCTAAGGTAGTATTAAAAAAAAAAAAAAGCTAAGGATGCGTTTACACATTGTATTGCAATATTTAATACAAAATATATTATCTTGCACTAGGCTATGTTTGATACTACATTGTATTATATTAATTTTTTTACTTTTAACACAACTCATCCTGACCTTTTTATGAATTTAAGGTAAATCATGAGATAATGACATTATTTGACCTAACTCTTCTATCATATTCAAGGTGTATCGTGAGATAGTCATTGTATTACATGTTTCATGCTTGTATCTATAGCTCATAACATGACTTAATCTATGAATATATATATATATATATATATAACTAGTCTCAAGCCTCCATATAAATGCATAACGAGCTCTATGCCTCATCCAAAATTATATTCAAAATGTGCATGTTTTACATCTCATTGTACATACAAACATCTCAAATACATATATATGAACATAAATGTGTTCAAAATGCAAGTCACATAGCAATGTGTATCATGGCCCAACATCAACTAATCAGAAAACTAAACTGCATGAAATCCTGCAGAAACTTTGAAGACATGGGATAAATAGAAAAAATAGTGAGTGCGCAACTCAGTGAGTGGATATAATTGATATACAACAAAACAAAGTAGTATTTATACATAATCATGTTACATAACTTTGCATGATCAAAATACATAAGCAAACATGAAATCATACAAAGCATACACGAAAAACTGCACTAAATAGTACCCATTGAAAATAACTTTCAAATTTGTCGGGATCATTATCGCGTGAGCAGAGTGGGGGGAGAACGTCTAATAACTTACGGAAATAATGTTATCACACGGGCAAAGTAATCTAATTCTCAATATAAATGCGCAGAGCACCTAACAGGTAAGGCACATATATGATGACTTGCAATCATATCTCATGACTCGATCAATCATATAGTATACAAACATACAATCATAGCATGTGACTAAATCATAAATGCTACATAGAATACATAATAGTAATAAAGAAAGGGAGATTGTTAATTTCCCCCTAACTATATTTAATATGTACCATTTACCCTCCTATTATTTTTTTAATGGACAATAACCCCTCTGACCGCATAAAGTTATAATATTACCCTTATTATCAAAAACACTTTTATTCATATTTATTATAAATTACATAAATCACATGAATAAAAAAATTAAGATTAAAAACAATAAATATATGTTTTGATGTAAAAGACATTAATAATAAAATATTTTTCTCATACTTTTTTATTTTATAAATATTTTCTTATTATAAATATATAAGAAAATTATTATAAAATGATAATTATATAAAAAAGTATTATAAGAAACTTGAATGATAAATAAAAATTATTATAAAATAAAAAATAAATATATTTTTATTCTTTTTACATTTAATTTTAAAATATTTATGAGAAGAAAATGTTTATCAAAATAAAAAGGTACAAGAAAAATATTTTATATTAATTTTTTGTTCACAATAAAATATATATTTCTTATTTTTAATACTTAATTTTTTTATTTTAATTTCTATTCATGTGATTTATTTAATTTATAATAAATAAAATAAAAATATACTTGAAAATAAGGATAATATTATAAACTTATGCTGTCAAGTTATTAGCTTTTAAAAACATAACAGGAGATAAATGGTACATATTGAATACAATAAGAGAGAAATTGACAATCTCCTAATAAAGAAATCCACTCATATATCCTATTTTATTTTGGAGTTCGTTAGGGCTTATGTGGATTTTTCTAAACTATTATAAACACATGATTCAAAAATTAACTGTTATAAATAATATAAAAGCTTATACATATCACGAAATTTGAATTGTAACTGCTCAAACTTTATAAATTTATTACTCATTGCTTCACACAATAATATTCTAACTGTCCAACTCTAATTCCCATAACTTTCTTATTTCTTTTTCTTCTTCCCCCATCGGATTCTCTCCTCCTTTTTCTTCTCTTTTTTATTTCCTCTTTCAATTGCACTGTTTCGGTTCGATTCAAGAAAATAATGAGAGCTGCTTCAATTCTTCACTTTATATATGCCAAGCGCCACCAAATATGCATGATAAGCACACAGGTGAAGCGTGCATCCTCTAGCACATTTGTACATATCCTAGATTATGACACATGTACGATCTAGATTTTGACACATGTACATAGAATTCTCTAGGACTAGCCAAGCTTCCCTATAAATATGAGTGAGCTCTAAGCATTTGTATCATCCAAGCATCAAGCATCAAACACTTGTAAGCTCTCTTGTAAGCTTTCTTGTAAGCTTTCTTACTATCAATACAATTTCCGCATTTGGCTACATTGCTCGCTAGCTCTTCCTTCTCTTTAGCATTTCGGGAACCTCTTGGCTTAGCTATTGAGAAGCGCAAAGGCTTACTTAGCAACATCCTGACCAAGGTTGTCTAAGTGCCGCACGGATTTGCTGCGCAAAACTCCCATCCCGTGACAATCCGCTCTAAATAAAGCAAACAGCTTGCCATTGCTTTTGAAAATCCTTTTGATGATTAACTTAAATTATAAGTAGGAAAAAAAAAGATTTATTAGTCCTTCAGAAAAAATTAAATATAAAAGTCCTAAATTTTTAATATTTTTGTTAACAACTAATACCATCACTTTCATTTTAGGTACATATAAGAATGTTGCTTTCAGACTATATTAATTAAAGAAATCATGATAACTAGTAATAGAATTTAAGAACAAAAAAAAATATTCATTGGAAAATGATAGCGAAATCACATCATAAAAAATATGAATTAAAATCAAATTCAATATAAGAGATTGTATAAATACAAATGTTAAGAATAAAAACGTTGATTACTATAAATAATGAGATATTCAGGTATTCATAGATGCAGATTATAATAATTTTACGTTAATTTTTTTATAATTTTATTTAAGTGAGTTATATGCATTAAAATTGGTAAAACCAAAAGTTACCATAAAGAAATACAACTGATAATTAATGAAAAAAATATAAAATTAAGAAAAAAAATTGAAAGGAGCTTTAATAAAGTAATTAGATAAGGAGAGAAGTCCTTTTTTAACCAATATAAGCTTCCACATGCATGATGACATAAGGAAATATGAACATACAATTGTTAATTAATAAAATATAAATGTGGATTGTTAATTAATAAAGAGTAATGTTATATACATCAAATTTTTTGTTTTAAATAATTATTCCAAATGATGTGGCATTCATTAGTTAGTTGAATGAATCAAAGTAAATTAATTATATTATCTTACCAACTAATTGATGAATATCACATCATTTGAAATAATTATTTATGATAAAAAATTTTGAGATATGTAGTATTATTGATTAATAAAATATAAATGTGGATCATACATGTGACTAATAATGTATTTATGTCAAATAAAAATCCTTAAAAGATCCTGTAAGCAAGATCGAGCCTGAGTGCCTTACACTTGGATCTTTTATTGACGTTTACCTTAAGCCTTTTTCCTTTCACTATTTGAATAACAGGCTCAATGAATAGGTATATTAAAAATCTATTCGGGACTAAAGTGGCCGACGAAATTCTAGGACGATTGCAAAATAAAGTTGCTGATGCTGTTTTCCCGCGTCCCTTCAAATAGTGTCAAGAACCTTCTACTCGCGGCTAGCTCGAGCTCGAGTAGGACTCCCTTCCAATTTCAGTTCCTCTATCTTTGCTCGAACGAAAGTCTCCCGGACCTGTACTCACAGAAAATAGGGTCAGGGGTTGCCGGGAGTTGTTCCGGTGAAAACCCTCCGACGATCAAGTCAGCAATCGAGTTGTTCTTTGTGTATCCCTCTTAGTTAGAGAGACCGGAAGAATGGGAGGGGTATTTTTGCCTTTCTTTCTGAATAATGGAATTTCGGAAAAAATAAGAATAGAGGAAAACAAAAGATCAGAAGAACCTGTGTGAATTTTCGGAACCCCCGCAACTTACCTGTCTGTTTCCTTTTATTCCCCATTTTTCCCGCCCTTTCTCTCCTAGATCATCCGCTCCCGCGTCAGTGGTTTATGGGTCCCTCTGACAGCCGGGATTAGCCTAATATTCCCTGGGAATGCGCGGCTGTCTCCTTAACATGGTTCACATGGCCAGATCATAATGTCGGGCATGCGCGCAAGGAATGATGACACCGTGGGGCATGTGCCGGCCATCGGCAACAGTGCTGCCACCATACCATGTGGGACCCTGATCAGTACTCGAGAGGTGTGCTAGGATTCTGAAAAAACAGGTTGGACTGTCGTGAGCCGGGCCTCGCGTTCCATTTGTTCTATGATTGGCGTGGCCCAGTTGTGCTCGATGACTTAACTGCAGCGAGCAGAAGGGTGAGCTCGGGTCTTGACCAGCCCTCGAGCTCCTCGTCCTTATCCAGCCTTGACAGGACCTGATGACCTCGAGCAAGCAAGAGAGCTCGAAGCTCGAACGGCTCTGAATTCCTCGACCTTGACCAACTTTGACGTCTAGTGAGGTCGTCTTCGTGCAAGTGGTTAGGACTTCTGCTCGAGCTGGATTGACCCCGGGGTACTTTGTTCGAGCTGGAAGGGCCTCGAGGAGACCTGCTCGATATTACCCAAACATCAGACCCCTAGTTTTTAGTATTTGGAGTGAAACGAGATAAGACTAGAAACTTATTAGTGATGGGCCGACTTCCCGGCCTTTTCCACTTTCCCACATTTCTCAGCTATCTTCCGCTTCCATCATTTCGCATTTAATGCGGGACACGTGGACGGATCCTGGCCATGCATTCAAATTTGAAGGGACGTTACTTGAAAGGTCTCGCCCCTTGATCTACGTGTCGTCTGCTAAAGAGACGCACATTTCCCCTTTCTTGTAAAAACCCTTGATTTCCTCACTGTACTTCCTATTGCTCATTTTTACTCAAACCTGAAATTTTCTTGCAAGTGCTTCTTCGTCTTCCTCTTCCGTGTCAGAGCAATTTTCGGCCGTATAAATTTTTCTCTGTATTCAGGCACAAACCCTTCTTCTTTCTATTCTCACCAGTTCTGTTCTTCCTTCTTCCGGGTTTTTGATTCCATTTGGGTAGATTATACTTTACGAAAAAAAAATGTCTAATACCCAGCAAGCCCGTAGGATGTCCCCTGAGGAATCTTCCTCTTCCAGTGGAGTAGAGCCCCTTAGTGTAGTTCCGATGAAGGGATTCTTGTTCGGAAGGGCATTACCTGCGCGGAGGCCCGACCAGCATCGTGGGAGAGGGCCGACCAGAGGTCGAGGGTAGGGGTACCCATTGACCAAATGAGGTGTGAAACCACCCATTTAGATTTGAATAGGCTTAGGCATACCTACCATATACCCGATAGTGTGGATTTACGGTTGCAGGGCAGGGGTGATATCCTCAGCCGTCCCCCTCAAGGGTATACGACCTTCCATCTGGAATGCTTCAAATGGGGGGGTCAGGCTACCTCTCCAGCCTTATTTTGCCCGGGTTTTGTCCAGATTTTGTCTGGCCCTGGGGCAGTTGAACCCGAATGGGTGGAGGGTCCTTCCGGACTTTTGTCGTGGAAATGGTGCAATTTGGGTGAACCCTCGGTAGGGGAAATAAAGCACCTTTATCAACTAAAGTGCAGCTCGAAGGATGCTAGTTGGTACTATCTTACCTCCAGCCTGAAGGGTAAAAAGCCCATCACTGATCTCCCAACTTCTGGTGGCAACTGGAAGAGCAAATTCTTCTTCGTTGGGGGGGAATGGGGGCACGCTGCACCTCTCACCGAGGGGATCCCTCCGGTTCCACGGCATTTTTGCACTCCAGGTTATTTATCTGTCCAGTGAATTCTCATTTTAGTTCTTCTGCTCGTATTTGTTCTCATTATTCTGCTTTGATTGTTTTTGCAGTTTCTTGGGGTGCTTCTTACAGAGTTGGGGAAGAGCTTCGAGCACACGTAAAGACTGCACTTGACAACGCGAGCTCGTGCAGGGAGCTGCTTACACCCTAAAATTTTTTGTAGTTTGGTCTGGTGCCAGGGGAAGACATGAGGGGGGTGCTCGAGATGATGCATAGGCGTGTAGGGACTGCCGGATGAGCGAGCACCTCGAAGAGACCCCGAGCTGAAGTAGATGCTCCGCCTCCACCTGCTCGAACTTCCCCTTCTACTCAGCAGGTAGAACGAGCAGAAGAATGTCCTCCTCGCAGGTGTCAGAGGACTGCAGCCTCAGCTCGCCTCGCCCAAAGTGTGCAGGAGCAGGGTCTGCCTAGCCACGCCGAGCTCTACCTGAGGAACTTTACCGGGGAGATGGACGACAGATTCCTGGATGGGCTGGAGTCCTATGATGCTGACGAGCTATTTAGTGCTCTCCAGCGCCTCTCCTCTCGAGCTTCAGCTGCTGTGACCAAGCTCAAGGCCAAGACCCAAGACTCTTAGGAGGAACTTCGAGCAGAGATTCGGAGCTTAGAGCAGACTATTGGGCAATTGAAAGAGGAGAACACGAGGCTTCAAGTGGAGAACGCAACCTTTGCAGAGAAGACAGCGGTGTCAGACTCTAAGGTTACCCAGTTCAAGATGGAGCTGACTGTCATCCGTGAAGATTTGATCGAGGCTCAGAAGGACTTGGACACCTAGAGATTCTCCTTTGAGCAGACCATGGAGGGGGAAACTTCTCGTCTCCAAGGGCAGATAGATGCTTTGAAGGTCCAGCTCGCAACCGAGTACAACGATGGGGTGACCTTAAGTTATGACTGCCTCGTGTATGCCTTGGGCAAGGTACATCCCAAGGTTGACCTGTCTAAGGTCCAACCGGGTGTTACTGAGTATATGCGCATTCACGATGTCCCCATCCAAGGGTTTGAAGCTTCCCCTTCTGAGCCCCAGACTGAACCTGGGGAAGTTGTTCCTCCCCCTGCTGCTGACGCTCCTCCTGCTGCTGCTGCTGATGGTGCCCCTCCTGCTGCTGCCGACGATGCCCCTGCTGCTTGAACTATCTTTCCCCTTTTTTTTTAATTTATTCCTTGTACCTGTAAACGTTTCAATGAATAAAGAATATATTTCCGTATCCGTGTGCATATTCTTGTGTTTCATGTGTGGGATTGACTTCATGTGCTCGCTAAGTGGGAATTTTGTAAGTGTTGGACTTTCATTTTATTTTATGCCCAAGTTTATTACTGCTTGCATGATTTTTATACATGGCAAAGATTTGCCTCGAGTTAGACTAAAATGCCAAAGACTTAGGCTTTGGGACTTCTGGCCTTAGCGTTCTTCATGAGCTTCTTCTGCTCGGGCCTGCAATTGGCCTCGCTAGGCACCGTCCCGCCTAAGACTTAGGCTTTGGGACTTCTGGCCTTAGCGTTCTTCATGAGCTTCTTCTGCTCGGGCCTGCAATTGGCCTCGCTAGGCACCGTCCCGCCTAAGACTTAGGCTTTGGGACTTCTGGCCTTAGCGTTGTCTTCATGAGCTTCTTCTGCTCAGGCCTGCAATTGGCCTCGCTAGGCACCGTCCCGCCTAAGGCTTAGGCTTTGGGACTTCTGGCCTTAGCGTTCTTCACGAGCTTTCTAGCTTCAACATGAATTAATATTACAAATATTTTTCTTACTCTTACATACATTTAAGTTTTTACACATCCCCATTTTAAGAAGGAATTTTACATTAACGCTTACAACACAAGGAAACTTACTGGAATTATTTCATCAACAGTTGTGCGTTCCACAGCCTCTTGACCTCTCGTCCATCCGGATGGGTTAGCCGGTATGCTCCTGGTCCGGCTATTTGAGTGTCTCGATAAGGGCCTTCCCAATTCGGCCCCAACACACCTTGCCTCGGGTCCTTCGTGTTCTGATTGACTCTTCTGAGTACCCAATTCTCCACTTGGAACCGGCAGATGTGCACATTTCGGTTGTAATAGCGAACCACTTTCTGCTGGTATTCTGCGATCTTAGCAGCGACTCTTTCCCTCTCCTCTTCTAGTAAGTCCAAACCTACACACATCTACTCGTTGTTTTGTTCCTCATTGAAGTGCTCCGTTCGGTGCGTCTCCATTCCTATTTTAGTAGGAACAACTGCTTCGTGCCCAAACGCCAAGGAGAATGGGGTCTCTCCAGTGGCCGTTTTGTGTGTGGTTGTATAAGCCCACAAGACGCCAGGCAGCTCGTCCACCCAGGCTCCCTTTTGCTCACCGAGTCTGGTCTTCAGGAGACGTTTTATGGTCTTGTTCGCGGCTTCCACTTGTCCATTGGCTTGCGGGTGTGAGAGAGAGCAAAACTTCAGCTCTATCCCCAGATTTTGGCAGAAGTCCCTGAACTTGCCATTGTCAAACTGTCTCCCATTATCTGTGACCAATGCATGAGGAATCCCATACCTGCAAATCACATTTTTCCAGATGAAGTCAGTGGTTTTACCTTCTGTGATACTACTCAAGGCTCCCACTTTGACCCATTTGGTGAAATAATCGATTGCGACTATGGCGTGGGTGGCAGATGCTCTCCCCTTCGGCAGTGGCCCGATCAAGTCAATTCCCCATTGAGCAAACAGCCATGGTGATTTCATCACCGTAAGGTTCTCTCGAGGCTGAGTCAGGTAATTGGAAAAACTCTGGCAACTCTTGCAGCTTCTGGTCTTCTCTTGAGCATCTTGATGCATGCAGGGCCAAAAGTATCCTTGCCTCAAGGCCTTGAAAGCCAAAGACTTCGCGCCAGAATGATTCCTGCAAATTCCTTCGTGTATCTCTCTGATGACATAATCAGCCTCCTCCTAGTCTAAGCACCGCAGCAAGGGGAGGGTGTATCCCCGTCTATACAAGACCCCGTCGATGAGAGTGTACCTGGCCGCTTTACACTTCAACTTCCTTGCTTACTTCTTATCGGCCAGCACCGTCCCTTCCTTGAGGTAAGAAACAATTGGTTCCATCCAGCTGCTGCTCGACGATAAACCCAATATCTCGTTTTCCTGCTCGAGACTTGAGCAGGTCTTAACTTCTAACGGGATGGACCTTAGTATTTTGGGGTCGGAGGTAGCAGCCATGCGAGCTATCATATCAGCTCGAAAATTCTTCCCCCTCGAGATCTGCTCCACCTCGACTGCTCGGAAGTTATCAATCAGTTGTCTTACCTTCCGAAGATAAGCCTCCATCTTCTCGCCTTTCGCTTGGAAGCTTTCGTTGAGATGGTTGGCCACCAGCTGTGAGTCTATTTGAAGCTTCACCTCTTTTACTTTTACTACTAAGGCGAGCTTCAATCCAGCAATTACAGCCTCGGTATTCGGCCTGATTGTTGGTGACTTCAAACTCTATCTTTACAGTATACTGCATTTCTACCCCTTCTGGACTGAGAAGCACAATTCCTGCTACTGCTCCTTGATCCCCGCATGACCTATCGACCGTGACTGTCCATGCATTGGTTAGGGCCAAGGAGTCTGGTGGATGCTCGCTCTTCATCTCTCCATTTCTTTCTGTACATTCGACTACGAAATCAGCTAAGGACTGAGCTTTTATAGTTATTTGAGGTTGGTAGCTGATGTCGAATTCACTGAGCTCTACCGACCATTTCACCAACCTTCCGGAGGTCTCTGGCTTGTGCAGAGTTTGCCTGAGTGGCTGGTTTATTAGAACCGCTACCGAATGCGCCTGAAAATAAGGCCTCGACTTCGGTTCTGCTATTACGAGGCGGTGCTCATTTCTCCATCAGTGGATATCGAGTCTCAGCTTCCAGCAAAGCTCTGCTCGTGTAATAAATAGGGTACTGTACCCCTGACTCCTCCCTTACCAGAACCGAACTCGTTGCCCATTGAGACACAGCTAGGTACAGAAACAATATCTCCCCTGCTCGAGGTGTAGACAGTAATGGAGCTTTCAGCAAGTATTCTTTCTACTGTTGGAACGCCGCTTCGCATTCTGGCGTCCACTTTGTCTTCCTGCCTTTCTTCATTTCTTGGAAGAAGACTCGGCATTTGTCTGTGGCTCGAGATACGAATTTGTTGAGGGATGCCAATTTGCAGGTAAGGCTTTGTATCTCCTTGAGGCTACGGGAGAACTTCATTTCTACCACTGCTCTTATCTTCTCTAGATTGGCCTCGATCCCTCTGTGACTGACCATGAAGCCTAAGAATTTTCCCGAGCCAACCCCAAAGGCACACTTCTCTAGGTTTAGCTTCATCCGGTACTTTCTTAAGAGTGCAAAGGTCTCCTCTAAATGCCTTACGTGCTCCTCCGCGTCTTTCGACTTGGTGATCATGTCGTCCACATATACCTCCATCGTCCGATCGATTAATGGCTTGAAGACCTTGTTCATCAGCCTCTGGTATGTTGCCCCTGCATTCTTCAGACCGGAGGGCATGACCTTGTAGCAGTACAGTCCCTGATTGGTGATGAAGGTTGTGCATTCCTCGTCTGATCGGTGCATGGGAATCTGGTTATAACCTGAGAATGCATCCATAAAACTAAGCAGCCCGTGCCCCGCCGTAGAGTCCACCAGTTGGTCTATCTTTGGCAATAGGAAGCTATCTTTAGGGCAAGCTTTGTTCACATCTGTGAAGTCCACGCACATTCTCCATTTCCCACTTGCTTTCTTTACCAGCACCACATTCGAGATCCATTCGGGGTAGGAGACCTCCCTTATGAATCCCGCCTTCAGCAGCTTCTCCACCTCTCAGTTAATAGCCTCATATCTCTCTTGTTTGACGCATCTCCTCTTCTGCCTCACTGGTTTAACATCTTTCCGTATTGCCAGCCTGTGACACGCCACTTCTGGGTCAATCCCAGGCATATCCTCATGCGTCCATGCGAACACATCCGCGTGTGCTCGCAGACACTCCACCAACTTTTCTTTCAACTGCTCGCTAATGCCCGAGCCGATCCGGATTTTCTTCTCGGGGTCGTCTGCTCTCACTTCGACCTCCTCCAACTCCTCAGCCGGCTCCTGCCTTCCATTCCTTGACTCCCCCCTCCAGTCCAGCGAGGTTATCTGCATGGTTTTTTTGTCTGCCACAGCATAGCAGCTCCTTACCACCCTTTGGCTGCCTTTCACGACCCCTACAGCCCCATTCACTCGATACTTTAGGGCCAAGTAATGAGTGGATAGCACGGACTGGCTGATCCTCATGAACGGCCTCCCCAGTATTGCCTGGTATGGGATGGCTTCATCTACCACCACAAAGTCTAACATCATATTCTTTTCAAAAGGCCTCGAGCCCATGGTTACGGCCAGTTTGATGATTCCCAGAGGTATCAGCTTCCCTCCTCCGAATCCTTTCAAAGAAGTGCTCGTCTGCTCGAGGCTCGCACCTGTTATTCCCAAATCCTCGAGTGTTGACTTGAAGAGAATATCCACTGAGCTTCCCGAATCTACCAGTATCCGGTCAACTTCCTTATTAGCAATGTTCGCTTTCACAACCAAGGCATCCTCATGGGGGTACAGCACCCCCTCCTCGTCTTCCTTCGTCCACATAATGGGCACCTACCGGACCTTGGCCTTTTTGGCAGCGGGTAGTGAACAGGACCTCTCGGCCGGCAGCAGCATATCTGCAATAGTTCTTCCGGGTCCTGTTTGAACTTCCTGCCATCGTGGGCCCTCCTGAGATCACCCTTGTGGCCGGCGGATGTCTTCCTTCATAAGCTTGATCATCTTCCTCAGGCTGCTGCTCAACCACCGGATGTCTTCCTTCAATAAACTCGTCCAAGTACCGATTCCTAACCAAATCCTCCACCTGGTTCTTCAAATCACGGCACTGTGATGTGGAATAGCCGTGGTCACCATGGAAACGGTAGAACCGCCCCTTGTCTCGTTTGCCAGCTGACTTGGCCATTGGCGTTGGGGGTCTCAGCAGTCCTCGCTCCTCAGCCACTTGAAGTATCTCTTCGAGAGATATCTTCAACCTCGTGTACTGCCCGTAAGCGGGGCTCTGCTCCACCATTTGTACCCCCCGATCCCTTGGGAAACTTCTTGGTGGGGATGGCAATGGACGATCTGCTCTGTTGTGGTTCACTGCAAATCTGCTTGGTGGTTGGTTGCGGGATGGGTGGTCGTCGTGACGCATGTACTCCCTGTGATCCCGGCCTGAAGATCTGCAGGGTGGCAGGGGAATCATCCGCGGTAGGGGAGCTCTCTGGTAAGGGTTGTATAGGGCAACCCGGTCCCTTGTTGCTTTTGAAGCCTGCGCTCCTCGGGCAGGACCTCCTTTCTCCTTCCTCTTTGCTCCATTGCCCTGTTCACTTCTCAGCTTTGCAGCCTTTTCCTCTTCAATTACCATATCCATTTTTACCTGTTCATACGCGTCTGAATATGAACGGATCGAAGGGCTTCGCAGATTATACCATGGCCTTCCCATCCGGATCCCGTCCTTCAGTCCTCTCAGCGCTTGGGGATGATTAAACGCGCCAAGATCTAGGACCGATCTGTGGTACCTCTTGACGAACTCCCGGAGGGGTTCTCCCTCCCTCTGTCTTACTTCCGACAGCTCCATCATATCATCTTCGGGGGTCACTGCGCCCCGAAACTGCTCTGCAAATTCCCTACACATTTGTTCGAAGCTCAGGATGCTTCCCCGCGACAACCTGCGATACCATTCTCTTGCCTTCCCTCAAGAGTGAGTGGGAAGGCCCTGCACCTCTGGGCTGCCGACAAACCCTACACTCTTGTCATGTCGTTGAACCGCTCTATGTGCACCAACAGATCGCTTTTTCCTTAAAACTTCAAATCCGTGAAGCGGAAGTCACGTGGGATCGTGACACCCATGATCTCCGTTGAGAGTGGGGACTCGTTGTCCAGCATTATTCTCCAACTTGGGCTTTTTCTGTTTTCTCGGAGGTCCTCCACAACTTGTGCCAACCTACGCACCTCCCCCTCCAGCTCTTCCGCACGGGAGGTTGGGGCTGTATCCTGCAAGTGCTGACGAGACCCTCTTTCCTCCATGTTTGTCTCCTCCCTCACGACAACGTTTGGTGCCCTAGGTCTTTGGGCTTCATCTCCCACATGTTCCCGAATGGGAGCGTTCCCACAGCTGGATTCAAGGACGTCATTACATGCTTTCCTCTGTCCATCCCTGAGTTCTTGTAGTATAGAGGTCAGAGTCTCCATTTATTTCTCCATTCGATCCATTCTTTCTTGGATCTCCCTATTTTGAGCCTCATTGGCCACTTCTCTCAAAGTCACCGATTCCTCTGGACTCACTCCTCTTCGGCTGTTTCCTCTCATCGCTGCGTTGTGTCTCCTGAGCGTGTTGGAAAATCAGGCTTTTTGAACTGATCCCCACAGACGGCGCCAAAAATGTTGATACAGTTTTCCCGCCTCCCTTCAAATAGTGTCAAGAACCTTCTACTCGCGGCTAGCTCGAGCTCGAGCTCTAGCAGGACTGCCTTCCAATTTCAGTTCCTCTATCTTTGCTCGAACGAAAGTCTCCCGATCCTGTACTCACAGAAAACAGGGTCAGGGGTCGCCGAGAGTTGTTCCGGCGAAAACCCTCCGACGATCAAGTCTAGTAATCGGGTTGTTCTTTGTGTATCCCTCTTAGTTAGAGAGACCGAAAGAATGGGAGGGGTATTTTTGCCTTTCTTTCTGAATAATGGAATTTCGGAAAAAATCAGAATAGAGGAAAACAAGAGATCAGAAGAACCTGTGTGAACTTTGGAACCCCCGCAACTTACCTGTCTGTTTCCTTTTATTCCCCATTTTTCCCGCCCTTTCTCTCCTAGATCATCCGCTCCCGCTTCAATGGTTTATGGGTCCCTTTTACAGCCGGGATTAGCATAATATTCCCTGGGGATGCGCGGCTGTCTCCTTAACATAGTTCACCTGGCCAGATCATAATGTCGGGCATGCGCGCAAGGAATGATGACACTGTGGGGCATGTGCTGCCCTGGGCATGTGCCGGCCATCGGCAACAGTGCTGCCACCATACCATGTAGGACCCTGATCAGTCATCGAGAGGTGTGCTAGGATTCTGAAAAAACGGGTCAGACTGTCCTGAGCCGGGCCTCGCGTTCCATTTGTTCTATGATTGGCGTGGCCCAGTTGTGCTCGAGGACTTAACTGCAGCGAGCAGAAGGGTGAGCTCGGGTCTTGACCAGCCTTCGAGCTCCTCGTCCTTGTCCAGCCTTGACAGAACCTGATGACCTCGAGCAAGCAAGAGAGCTCGGAGCTCGGACAGCTCTGAATTCCTCGACCTTGACCAGCTTTGACGTCTAGTGAGGTCGTCTTCGTGCAGGCGGTCAAGACTTCTGCTCGAGCTGGATTGACCCCGGGATATTTTGTTCGAGCTAGAAGGGCCTCGAGGAGACCTGCTCGATATTACCCAAACAAAAGTAAAATTAAAGAGTAACGACAAACACACAAGAAGGTAGGACAAAATCAGATGCCATATTTCTCATTCGATTTTTATTAATTCATAATTGCCTTTACAGTTTTATGCAAAACCTTTTATTTATTTATTTTTTTTCAAGAGTACAAGGTATCTTCTAAAAAATTATCATGGCCAGAAGGTGATAGCATAGTTAGATACACCAGTACAAGTAAATGTACTAGACTTATCGTCATAAGCATAACTATAAGCCTGAGGGCGCTGAGACTTGAAAATCTTAGTAATCTATTGGAGGGCGTTTGTCTGTCGTACCAAAATCACCCGCACAGTAATACTGTAGCTGATTAAGTGCCAAACAAGCTACCATCAGACCCCTTCACGGCCAATTCTGGTTGAGGGCAGCCGGTGGATGAACAGTTGCCTGAGCCACCACCTTGTGGTGCAAGTGAAAGAGGCAAGTTAAATTCATTAACAAGGCTCAGATCGTAAAAACCTTGTGGAGCTGCGTCTGCTCCGTTGCATGTCACTTGTCCTGATCCACAATCTGCGGGACCGCAAGTGAACTTTCCGGATGCATCGGAAGCACAGCCGGTTCGAGCCCATATCAGGCCTGACCACGCGGCCGGGACGTCAAGGGTTGATGATGCTTTGGAAGGTAATTCTAAGCCGGTTGAAGAGAGTTGATGCTTGCCTGCACCGTTTAAGGTTCCTGGCCAGACTGTGAATGGACAGTTGTTTGTGAATGTGAATGTGACTGATTCAGCTCCTACGTTATACAGGTCTGTATGAGCAAGCTTAATTTTTTTTTTTTTTTCTCCATGAAAAATTTTTTTGCCAAATAAGTCCCTATAACCGAAACAGATAAATAATTGACATTGATTTAAAAAAAAAACAAATATTTTAACTTCCAGTACTTACCTCCCTACCGACTTTATAATACTTCGTTACCATGTAAAGATTTTCACCGAAAGAAACTAATTTAAAGAGTATTATGAAACCTAGAAAACAAAATTTAGTTATAATGACCTTTTGCACTTTTTTAGGGGGAAAAAAAAAAGGCAAGTTACTTGAATATAGATTGCAATAACAATATCGAGAATAAATCAAATTCCATAGTGAGGCAATTTGTAACCAACTGCACAGTTGAAATCAATAACAAAGAGACTGAGCGCAGAGTACTTGCTAATGGAAGCAAGATGATAAAATAAATTTGAATTTCATCAAATGAGGGCAAACTTGTAAATATCTCAAAGGTCGGCTTAGCCAACACTATCCTTCTCCCTTTCTTGCAAGTAGTTGTGAAGTCAGAGGAATCAAAATCGTTTAAAGGATAAATTTTTAGTAGATTTTAACATAAAATCAATAAAATTGTGGAGACCAAGAAGGAGGATCTTAATAGAGAAATTATATAAACTTACTCGAGTTGGTAATAACAAAATATTAGTAAACTATAGAATAACAACTCTTAATACATAACCAAAATCACACATTTGAATACTAAACTAAAAGAGAGAGAGGAATTCACCGATGAATAAGAGAATAGATGAAGTAATAAGGTACAATATTGATTGAATCTCCATTGTCGAGAATCTTTCCTTAATTATTAATTAATAAATAATTAAGAGATATTTAATTAATAAAAAATAAATGTGGATCATATATATATGTACAAGATTTTGAAAGTTTCTTAAATTAATAAATTAGATAAAATGGAGAGAGATCTTTTTTTACCAATATAAGCTTCTACATGCATGATGGCATGAATAAATACGAAAGTGCAATTATTAATTAATAAATAATAAATGTGGATCATATATGTGACTAATAATGTATTTATGTCAAAGAAAAATTCTTAAAAGATCCAGTATGCAAGATCGAGGATGCTAATTTTAACAAGTAATGTTGATAGAGAATTAAAAGTTCTAACTTCCAAGTGTAATTATAAATCTATTTTAGGATTTGAAATCTTAAATGCTAATTTAAGTTCGGAATATATGCATTTAAGTTGGGAATATATGGTAATCGTATTTAGAACTTAAAATTCTTTACAAATTAATTCTTGTTCTTCAATAACTTGCTCATAAAAGCTTGATTAGGTTTCAATGAATATTTTTTCAAATAAATGTTCGTCTCTTTTCAGAGTAATGTAGTTGAAGTTTGGAATATCAATATAAGCCTTTTTTGTAATTAGGTAAAAGTAATAATCATATAATGTTTTACTAAAAATATTTCTTCAGTAAATTAATTTTATTTTGAATTGTCTGGATTTTCATGTATAATTTGCTATCAAAGATCTCAGTACGCGTTTGGTACCGTTCCACAGTTAATATTTTTCGTTTTTCAATAATATTTGTTTTTGATACACACAATATTTACAAAACTTTAAAATTAACTAAAAAGAAACTCACGCACTATGCAGGACATTTTTTTTTATAATTTTAATTGTTTTAGATTTTAAATTTATTATTTAATTAAAGTCAAATTAAATGTGCCTTAGATCTTTTATTTCTATTTTAATTATGTTTTAATTTTCGTTTCCTATTTGAGATTATTAGGAAAGTAAAGAAAAAGTGAAAAGTCTTCCTGATTTATCATTAACCTCCCATAGCATTATTTTAAAGTTCACGTTGGTATTAAATTTTTAAAATAGAATTTACCAAAATTTTTACTGTTATTTCACAGGTAATTATTTCTCAAAAGAGGTTATTCCAACTTATATATATTACTATTGAAAAATTTTAAATATTATAATCGAATATATATATAATCCACTAAAAAGGGCAAATAGTTAAGTGTTATTGCAACGTTTACTGTTATTTCGCAGCTATACGTTTCTTGGAATACGTTATCTCCATTTAAATGGTTTTACTAATGGCAAATTTCAAATATTTTAATTGAACATAAAACAACTAAAAAGGGGCCAAAAGTGATGTGTTGGAGTTAGTGGAATTGCTGCTGCCCAATCCCTACTGTGTTTACCAACGTTAATCGATGAGATATATCCATTAAATCGGTTTTATAAAGCACGAAGATGATAATTATTTTTTTTAACAGTGATCCATTGTGATTAGACTATAACTAATATATATATTATACTATTAACTAATATTTATAAATTAAACATTATTAGAATGAGAATTTATATTAATTGTATAATATACTGTCAAAATTTTAACACTCACGAATATTCGAGGAACGCCTGCCACTTATATATTTTTTTATTAAAAAAGTAAATTTACCTCTACTAAAAAAAAAATTGAAACCGATATATTATTATAGGGATTCAAACTCAAGCTCTCACAATTGTTTGAGCTTGAGTTTTCACTACTAGACTATAAGCCGACTGGCTGCCTAGCTGGATAAGCTAATCCATGTTAGTATCGAGTTAAATCCCAATGAACCGGGATATTTAAAATAATAATATGTATTACTATCACCTTCTTGCAAAGAACAAATTTAGTTGTGGTATAGTGGCAAATGTATCCATACTTAACATAGAGGTCTCAGTTCAAGCAGGTGAGACCAAATATAACTCGATTTCTTTCTACTTATATATTTTGTGGTTGAGATAGATATATAATGGCTTCTCTTTAATCGAGTTTGAGAACTTTGAGGCCCAAATGTGATTTTACGATAGTTTTATATTTTTTTAATAATAAGTCACCTCATCTTCCTTGAACTTCACGAAATTATTGATTGAATTATTGTCATTTATTCAGTCAAATGGACTTCAAAATTATTCACTCTTTTTGTAAAGTTATCATTCGGCAAACCTAGAATTAGAATGCTCCGCTGATATTTGATCGGATAATCCACCACATGAGATTTTTAGATATTTTTTAATGATGCTAATGGAGTTCTCAACTATCATTTCTCTCAAGACTGTTATCTCAACGTTTTTCTTATTTCGCTCTTTATCTTTTAGTTTTCCTTTTGTTGTTATAACTTTCTAACTATTTTGAAGGGTAAGGCTCACTAAGTCTTCCCCGAGTAGGAGTAAAGCTCACTATGTCTCCTGTGTAGAGTATATTTTTATTTATCTTTAATAAAGTTGCATGGCCAGTTGAGGGTTAAAAAAAAAAAAACACACACACGAGAAGGTTGGACAAAATCAGATGCCATATATCTTATTCGATTTTTATTAATTCATAATTGTCTTTACAGTTTTATGCAAAACCTTTTTTTTTTTAAGAGTACAATGTATCTCCTAAAAAATTATCATGGGCAGAAGGTGATAGAATAGTTAGGTCCACCAGTACAAGTAAATGTACTGGACTTATCGTCATAAGCATAACTATATGCCTGAGGGCACTGAGTCTTGAATATCTTAGAGTAGTCTGTTGGAGGGCATTTGTCTGGCGTACCAAAATCACCCGTGCAGCAATACTGTGGCTGATTAAGTGCCAAACAAGCACTCTTGCATGCAATTACACTGCTACCATTAGAGCCCTTCACGGCCAACTCTGGTGGGCACACAGCATTCACATTTTGAGGGCAGCTCGTGGATGAACAGTTTCCTGAGCCACCACCTTGTGGTGCAAGTGAAAGAGGCAAGTTAAAGCCATCGACAAGGCTCACATCATAAAAATCTTGTCCCCCGTTATCTGAAGCTAGGGTTAGTTCGATAAGGGAAGCAGGTGGAACTGCGCCAGCACCGTTGCACGCCACTTGACCTGAGCCACAATCTGCGGTACCGCAAGTGAACTTTCCAGTTGCATCGGAGGCACAGCCGGTTCGAGCCCATATCCGGCCTGACCACGCGGCCGGGACGTCAAGGATTGATGATGCTTTGGAAGCTAATTCGAAGCCGGTTGAAGAGAGCTGTGGCTTGCCTGCACCAGTTAGGGTTCCTGGCCAGACTGTGAATGGACAATTGTTTGTGATTGTGAACGTGACTGATTCAGCTCCTGCGTTAAAATATTCTATATTAGCAAGGCTTAACTTTTTTTTCCCCAATGAAATAATGTTTGTGCCAAATAAATTCCGATAACCGAAATCGATAAATAATTTACTTTTAATATAAAATCAATAAAATTGAGAAGGCCAAGAAGTAGGACTATAATAGAGAAACTATATGAATATTAAATTAAAAAAGAGACAGGTAATTACCGGTAAATAAGAGAATAGACAAAGTAAGGTGAAATATTGATTGAATCACCATTGTCGAGAATCCTTCCATGATTGTTAATTTTGTGGTGATTTTGTGCTTTAGAATATGTGCAGGTTAAAGTGAGTAGACAAGTATTTTATACGCATATATATAGGCCTTAAAATTTATAGAACCAAAAATTTTCGAAACAAGTAAAGGAATATAATTGGTAATTAGTGAAAAAAATTTGTAAAATTAAGAAAAGATTTTGGAAGGATCTTTAATAGATTATATAGAATGGAGAGAGATCTTTCTTTACCAATATAAGCTACCGCATGCATGATGGCATGAGTAAATACGAACGTGCAATTATTAATTAATAAAATAATAAATGTGGATATACATGAGACTAATAATGTATTAATGTCAAAGAAGAATCCATAGAATATCCGGTTAGCAAGATTAGCATGCTAATTTTAACAAATAATGTTAATAGAGAATTAAAAGTTCCAACTTCCAAGTGTGAATTATAAATCTATTTTAGGATATGAAATCTTAAATGATAATTTAAGATGGGAATATATGGTAATCGTTTTTAGAACTTAGAATTCTTTACAAATTAATTCTTTCTTCAATAACTTGCTCATAAAAGCTTGATTAGGTTTCAATGAATATTTTTTCAAATAAATGTTCTTCTCCTTTCAGGATAATGTAGTTGAACTTCGAAATATCATTATAAGCCTTTGCAATTACGGAAAGGTAATAATTATATATTATTTTATTAAAAAGATTTCTTCAATAAATTAATTTTATTTTGAATTGTCTGGATTTTCATCTATAATTTGCTATCAGTGATCTTAGTGCGCGTTTGGACCATTCTACAGTTAATATTTATTGTTTTCCAATAATATTTGTTTTTGGTACACTATTTTTTCAAAATTTTAAAATTAACTAAAAAGAAACTCACGCACTATGTAGGACATTTTTCAGAATTTTAATTGTATTCGATTTTTAAATTTTTTATTAATTAAAATCAAATTAATTATGTCTTAAATCTTTTATTTTTATTTTAATTATGATTTAATTTTCTTTTTCTATTTCAGTTTATTTGGAAAGTAAAGGAAGAGCGGAAGACCTTATTTTATCATCAACCTTCCACCAGAATCTAGCGTTATATATTTGAAAGTTCACAATGGTATTAACTTTTTCAAATAAAATTTACAAAAGATTTTACTGTTACTCACAGCTAATTATTTACTAAACGGGACAAAAGATGAAGTATTGGGAGTTTGTGCAATTTGTATTGTCACTTCCCAGTTAATTATTTTTTGGGAGACTGTTAAGTAGTCTTATGTCTCTCTTAGTCCCAAAAATTAGCTTAAGAGGCAAGATTTTCTCCCACGCTTATAAAGTCATCACAAACTTCTTTCACAACCAATGATGGGTAATCCAACCATCTTCCCTCACACATCGAGCTTAGAATTAGAAGTATAAACACGTGTTCTCACTATTAAACTATTAGTGTTCTCCCTATTAAATTGTTGGGTTTAGATTATTGACGAACATATAAGTCTTTCCTGTGAAACAAAATGATTATATTGTGTACTGGCATCTGAAATTAAATTTTTACTAAAGACAACCAATAGAGAGCAAAAAGGGTGGTGTTGGAGTTAGTGGGGTTGCCGCTGCCCAATCCCTGCAGTGTTTACCAACGTTAGTAGATGAGATATACTTGATTGCTTTTGGAGTAGTTAAATAAACATATTTTCCATTAACCATATATATATATATAACCTTTTTGATACAAAAACAATACTTCATCAATGTGGTGGGTAATCAAACACATAGGTTTAACTTTAAGGATTATCGAAACGGCTCTGGTTGCAAGAAAAATTTAAGGAACAATATATAACATTTATATTTCCCCTCAATTCTTAATAAGCATATTTATCAAAAAAAAAGTGAATGAGATAAAAATAACATAATCAATCAACATAATTTGGATACATTTACATTTACTGTAATTAAAATTACTGTGATCCTTTAACAAATTACTAGGTTGAGTAATTACCAGATTCTTTAACAAAGTTTGAACACCAAGAAGTTTTCTGTGACTTTTTGAAACCGAAGAGAGAGTTACCAGCTGTCTTAATCGGAATTGCTTGTGGGATTATTGTAAAGGACATGTATTTAATTTAGTTATCCAATTATATTACGACAGGTTTCACATATATTTTTAATTTAGTTATTCGGTTATATATGATGTGACTTTTGGAAAATACACATCCACCTGCTCCACTCTTAAATATTTTATAAAAAAATAGTAATTATTGCATTTTGAGCACCAACTTCAGATAACTTGCACCGAATGCCTTTCTTGCTTTTTATTTGCAACAACATGAAATGGCAACTCATTCACCAACCCACTCTGTTGTAAATAAATACTTCCAGCAACAACTTCAGATCCAGTAACTTACACCGGACGACTTGAATGTTAACCAAAACAAAATCCCACCAAAAGAAAATGACTCTTAGGTCCCGAAACTTTTTATTTTTATCACATTCTATTCTAATCACTTGTTACATCCTGTATGTACAATTTTATTATTCAACTTTTAATTTATTGTAGAAGAATAATTGTAACTTTTTAATATCCAATATTCCAGATTGAACTTCAATTTTGATACGTCAAAACTGGTTCTACCAAGTATGTTAGACTCCACTTATCAATATATGTATTGTACTCTCTAACATAAAATAAAAAAATAAAAAAAAAAAAAAAATCTTACTAGCTACTTTTTTACAAACACGTCATATATATTCGAGTGGCAACTAAAGTCATGATAGCGAATGAATAATTAAAAAAAATCGGAATAATAATAATGAAAAACATTACGGACCTAAATGTCCTTCTTGCTTTTATATAGATACATGCATATAGCTTGCCTTTTGTTTGTGTGAAATATTGAAGCTAATAGGCAAATTAAAGAAGAAGAAGAGAATGGGAAAGAGCAAGGTGCTTGTAGTGGGAGGGACGGGTTATATTGGAAGGAGGATAGTGAAGGCAAGCTTAGCTCAAGGCCATGTAACTTATGTTCTTCGAAGGCCTGAAATTGGTCTTGATATTGACAAGTTACAAATGCTTTTATCGTTTAAGAAGCAAGGAGCTCACTTGATCGAGGCCTCGTTTTCTGATCACCATAGCCTCGTTGAAGCCGTTAAACAAGTCGATGTTGTAATTTGCACCATGTCTGGGGTTCATTTTAGGAGTCACAACATTTTGATGCAGCTCAAACTTGTTGATGCCATCGAAGAAGCTGGAAATGTTAAGGTACCGCTTTGTTCCTTCATTTTTTTTTTTGTGCGTTCTTGATTCTTTCATGGTTACGAGGAAAGGAAGGTATGATATTTATTTTCCCCTCTTTCAGTTAATTATTTATCATTTTGTTGCTCTTTTTGGGCTCTCAGATCTCCACTGAAGGCCTTTATTTAAAAAAAAAAAAATTCTATAAACACAAGGAATATTCAGGAATAATCCAATTTATATGTAATTACTCATAAATTTATATTTGTTTTAAATTCTTTATATTCATGAATGGAAACCAAATCTTCTCTCTTACAATGAGAGCCGGCGTCAGATTTTTTGTATTACTCCCAACATATTTTACTAGTTGCATTGCAATAATCACACACTCAAATTAAGTCTAAAATTCAAGTTATTACATTTATGAAAGAAGAAAATTTCCGTTGAAAATTTGAACTATTTATTAAAATATTTAAAAAAATCTATTTGTTTTACCTTGAATACTAGTATTTTGTATTTGTTACCAGAAGAAGGTGCAATTGTATTTCTTGCAACATAGGAATCGTTAAATTAAATTATTCCGTTTAATTATTTTTTATCAAATGTAATGCTTAATAAAACAAATAGTTTTAAAATAATATAGTTAAGAAAGAAGTATATCTTTTTAATTTTATAGTTTGTTCTAAGTGTTTGGTGCTATCATTATTGTAAAATTTTCTCCCTTAAATGATAAAATGAAAAGTGACTTATTTTCATCGATCTATTGGGTCTAACGGTATGGATTTAAAATGAAACAATTGTTTTTAATTTATTATTTATCTACTAGTGGATTGAATGGATCCAGTAAATAAAAATATAAATTAATGTAAATGATAAAGTTATTTTAATTTAATTTTTTTACTTAATATTTTGATATAAATTTTCATCCATTAATATCACACAATCCAATAATAAACATTTAAGTCAAAAGTCAATATTTGATGCTGTCAATACTTCTAACATTAGGTAGATAGATAGAGACCAAAAAATAAGAATTAATTTGTGTCAATTTTTCAATTAAATAGCCCCACCCATTGACGATACTTATTCATGAGAATAAAATAAGATTCAAGGATGACAAAAATGACAAGTCGACAATTTTGGACGAAATAAATATTACGTGGATTTGAAAGGTCAATAATTAATTATTACTTATAAATTAATGCACTACTCATTAAATATTGTATAATGTAACTAACAAAATAATTTATAAATCTCAATAATTGAGTCTTAATTACTACATCTCATTTATTATTGGATGGTGCGATTCATTAACAATAGTAATATCATATAATAGATAAATATTAAGATTTAAATTAAGACTAATTGTTGGATTATTATTCATTTGTAAAGTAACATGGGTTCGCGATCATCACCAAAAGAAAATGTTCTTTCTTTCTTTGGTATTACTGTTTTTGTACGATTTTAAGAAAATAAATTAATTAATAATCCTAATCATATTGATTAGACTTCTTTTTTTTTTTTTAATCAACATATTTATCTATTATTTGGTGTTTATTCCAGTTTCTGAAAGAAAGATATAGACAACATAAAGAAGCAGATAAAGGCCAAAGTAAAATGAATGGGTCATTCTTTCTACATCTTCTGTTAATCTCTAAAAAATTAATATATCCAAAGTTCAGGTCATTATATGTCACAATCTAACAAAATGAAATCAATTACTTAGTCAACATTAACTTGGTGATATATTAATTATCCATCATATAAGTCTCTCTTCTTAGATTTTCATTTGTCAAACATTTACCATCGCTCAACTGTTTTATTAAATAGGACACTTGTATTCTCATAATTGAAAATTTAAGCGTCCAAAGTTTTATAGAAGTTATAAATGAAAGTAAAATTAAAAAGAAATTTATTAATTAGAGATATAGCATATATGATTTCTCCAATGATACATCATACATACATATACATACATATATATATATATGTGTGTGTAAATTTTATTCGTCTATATAAATTGATGTGACAATTAATATTATATCATCGTCATATATGATATATCTCACATTTTCAAGAGACTAAAAGTAAAAAGAATAAGATAGGAGGTAATGATTGTAGCGAATACGGGTGTCTTCTTTCTTTAAATTCGTTTTTATAACTAATAAAATAAAAAGAAAATCAAAATTTTGATTGATTTATATATATATCAAAAGTATATGGATATTTCTTTTTTTTTTTACGGGACATGTAACAATAGAGCAGCTAATTGAGATACTATTGTATGAATTTGTGCAGCGTTTCTTGCCATCAGAGTTTGGTATAGATCCAGCAAGAATGGAAAATGCACTGGAACCAGGAAGGGTAACATTTGATGAGAAAATGGCAGTGAGAAGGGCAATACAAGAAGCCAAAATCCCCTTCACTTACGTGTCTGCCAATTGTTTCGCCGGTTACTTCGCCGGCAACATTTCTCAGATGGGCACACTCCTCCCTCCGAAAGAAAAAGTGTTCATCTACGGAGATGGTAATGTTAAAGGTACGTGTTTGGTCCGCGTGACAAGTCTGTTTGATAAATTTTACATCGATAAACGAGTGCCATTAATACAATTATTCTTTAATTACATACACGCAGTTGTATTTATGGACGAGGATGATATTGCCTCGTATACAATTAAGACCTTAGACGATCCTCGAACGTTAAACAAAACGGTGTACTTGAGGCCACCGGAAAACATTCTTACTCACAGACAATTAGTTGAAATTTGGGAGAAGCTTGCGGGGAAGCAGCTAGAAAAAGTTCACATTTCTAATGACCAATTCCTAGCCTCCATGAAAGGTGAGTATAACAATGCTGAAATTTTTAATGTTTCTTTTTTGGATTATATTGACTTCTTAAATTAGCTTAGTAACAGAACAATCAGAAAATCTGAGCCCAAAACGAGTATGATCTTCCTCTAAATATTGAGAAAAAATTCAATCTTCACAGTATATCAAAAGTATTTGAACCTTAATTTTGAGAATGAGGCGACAGGGTGCTCACCATCCAGCTAATGAGCGGTTCGCAACAACGCTCGAGTTATTGAGTTATTTTGTATTTCAAAATATTATTATTTTGATGTATTCGATTATTGCAGAAATGGACTATGCTGGACAAGTGGGAGTGGGACATTTCTATCACATATTTTATGATGGTTGTTTAACAAATTTCGAAATAGAGGAAGGACAAGAAGAAGCTTCAAAGCTCTATCCAGAGATCAAATACACTCGAATGGATGACTACTTAAAGCAATATCTATGAGCAATATTAGTAATTCAATATGAGTTTGACTTGGTATATGTTTGTATTTCGCTTTTGGATTGTAAAATAAAATTTCAGCTTCTGTATTCTCCTTATTGTTATTTTCAGTGTGCCCGCAAGTCTTAGCCATGAGTCTTTCATTCCATGAAAGAATCTAAAGCCCTTTTTTTTTATTCTGGTTTTTTATTTTATTTCATTTTTTTTTAACTAAATGCCCTCCTCACTTATGTGAGTGAAGTTTGATTACCTCGATTCCATGTCTGAACTCAAAAAATGTTACCAATTGAACTAATTGGTACCATAATTTAAAGCTTTAGTTGGAAGGAAAATAAGAAAGAAAAGCAGAGGAAACAAGAAAAGTAAATTTTCATTGATGATTTTTCAGTAAAATCTACAACGACTTGGATCCTGTAGTTGTTATTATATAGTGCTAATGAACATTGTGTAACAAGAAAACATCATCTAAAATAATCACAAAACACGTGAGCATCTAACAAACTTTTGGCGCCAAATTAAATCTGCTCATTTTCTCTTCTGTTAACTGCCAAGCTGGCAGCCACATCAGCCAGATTCTATACTCTTTTGAAAAAGCAAAAAAAAAAAAAAAAACATATATATGAAGCTATGATGTTGGTCTATATTTGCAAATTTATCTCTTATACGAAAGCATAGTATTAGGTCCTAATTCAATCCCATTGGCAGCAAGACTATTGAAATCATAGCTCCCTTTGGTATTCAAATCAAAATGTATCGACCCTCCATCGACCTTATGCTTATTATCATCTTCATTACCTACTCTCTCGCTGCAGTCTCCTTGAGCTCGAAAACTCGAGCCATTGGTGTTGGCCTTCTTTAACATGCCATTAAACTCTATTATGTTCCCTTTCCTATCTTGCTCGTTCATGCTCTCCAAGAGATTAGATATCGCCAAATTGAAGGTTGTTAATTGATCTCTAGCAGCTTCTTCATTAAGAATATTACCAGTCACATTGCTATCAACCGAGAGGCTCTTCTGGGCTTTCTGTAATATAACTTGCAAGTACTTGCCCTGTGCTTCTATTCTCATTTGTAATCTCTTTTGCACCTATTGTGTAATACATATAATTTGACAATGTATGTTAAAAGAGTCTAATTATACAAATTAGCAAATTTGGTATATAATTAATAATAGATGTACATACCTCAAGCTGCTCTTGTAATCTATTTTGTACTTCTGCCTGACGCTTAAGAGATTCTGAAGTTGGGATTTCTCTGTTTTTATTGGATCACATTTATTAATATCACAAAAGGATTATATAATTGTAAATATATGGGGGAAAAAATTAATTTATAAAACTAGCCACAACATCGACGTTACACATACCCTTGATCCTTATCTCCTCTAGATGATATCACACTAGTAGCCAAAGAACCATTACCAAAATGTACAAATGAACTCCCTAGAATTCAAGAAAGACTGCACATTAGCGTGAGAGTTGGTATATTGATTGCTAGATAAGGATGCAAAATATTAAAATAAAGATTAAAAAGATAAACCAAACAAAAAATCACAACCAAATCGGCACGAATATTATGATTTTGTTTTGCAGCACCTGAATTTTAGTAAAATTTTAACAAGATCAAAACTTTTAAAATCTGTATTAAATAAGTCCTTACATGCACTAATGATTTGAACGCTCTACTCTTTTCAGTTTTTTTTTTTTTATAAATAAGCTTTAAACATAAGATTAATTTAGTCATTTTGAAAACCACTCCTTAATTGGGTAATTCTCACTTTCCTTTCCTAATTTTAAAGAAAGAGAATCAATTCCCACTCAGAGATGGAACAAAGTTAATGTATAAATTAGTCAACTTTCTAGAAAATTTAAAAAAAATAAGGTAAAAAAATAAAAAGTTTTTAATCTAACCCTCAACTTATTTTTTAAGGCAACCCCCAACTTTCTTAAAATCCTAAGTTGCGACATATTTCGGCAACCCCAAATTAAAATCTTGGTTCCGACACTATCCGCACTAAAAACAAGATGTAATAAATTTCTCCTCACTTTATTTGATTTTTTGGAGTTGATTTTCAGACTATTCATTGCCATTGTACATGCTGATTATGATAAACGCACAATGGACTTCTAATCATAATATTAATAGAATTGAAATGCGATATTCAAAAAATTAGACTAGCGTAGAATTTCATTAGGTGACAAATCACTTTGGACCTCATTGAAACTTTGCTAAAACGCAAGTACACAACCATCATTCAAGTTGATTATGCATTATCAAGTTCTCTGTTTGACAAATTACTTACCACCATTATTCTCTTTGAGTTGATCCGAAGCGTGCTGTCTCCGTGACTGTTGTCCCAGTCTGTACTTCTGTCCAGAAATGTTGAACGCTAATTAAATTAACAAAAGGACAAAATCAAACCTAAAACAAATCACATAGGACACTGGCATCTTGCTCTTAGTTTGAAAAAATAGTTACGCAGATTCCCATTTTTTCGTGAATGATCCTATAGATTCTTTTTAGACAATTATAGACACAACTGCATTTTACATTAATATAAGATAATGGTTATGTTGGAGATGTTTTATTACAAAGTATTTTTTCGTAATCACATAATTAAAATAATAAATAATAAAAAATATATTATAATTTTAATCGTATAATTATTAAAAAATCTACAGTAATAAAACTCTTAACACAATTATCAAAAAAAAAAAAATCTCTGCAATCATTTCTTAAAGAGCAATGAATCACCACCACCATTTCGCCAAATCAAACATACGTGTGTGTATATATAATTATATATACACGTGTGTGTGTGTGTAATGGACGAAAATGTACCTGTAAGTGGCTCTTTAAATGGTACAAGGTCAAGCCCTTTAATCCCATCAATCTCAACACTGACTTTGGAGTTGCTTCTATACAAATACATACACATAAACTGACTTTCAAATCACACTAATATCGTATAAATATTAATAATTTTTTTTTAAAAAAAATTATAATTAAGCAAAAATATATATATATAGATGAATGACGATGAAAGGTAAGAGTGACTGACTGTCAGGGCCGCCGAGTTTGGTGACGGCATCGACAAAGCGATCATGAAGATCGGCCGTCCATCTAAGCCTTGGCTTCGGGTCCCTTGTCATCACCACCCCATTCTCGTACGGATAACTCATGTATGCACTTCTTTCCATTTCTCTCTTCTTCAAATGAACAATAACAATAACAATGAACAAAGCTATTTAGCTGTTTCAGCCTCTATATTAATTGATTGGAAATACTTATAAAAAGAGAGATTTTTTTTTTTTAAATAAAGATATTCAATTATGATGGAGAACATGTAGAGCAAAGCTCGGCGACGAATCTCAAGCAACATGATTGTGCCATTGTTTTTATTTTATTCTATGGTAGTATACAAAAAGATTTAAATAAAAAACTAATATCCCCGCCTCTTTCATTTACGTTTACTTTTCTTGCTAACCGCTAGATCTTTCTCAAAAGTCAAAATGTATGATGATCCTACGGGCGGATGGCCAAGTAAGCCAGCGTGGAATATTCTCCGGGAGGCAAAGCGGAAACAATATTTGAGCGGTCACGTGGAGGGCCCGCAAGAGGGAGTGCAAAAGGGTCATTTGAGGGACTGGTGGGGCCACCGTTGGAGGACACGCGTCGAGATATACGGGGAGGACGGTGGGGTCGGGGGTGCGTGAAGAATAATCGATCGTGGGCCAAATTGGAAGGATGTGAAGGCTTGGTCCCGTGAAGAAAGAAGGAAAGAAAGGAAACTTTGTCCAATGAATCGGTCCCTTCTTTACCTGTCTTTATCCTATTCTTAGATTGCATTAAGCCTTAATTTATATATGTCATGCAATAATAATACTAACCTAAAGTATGAAAGCAATAGAATAATCGTATGACTAAACTTGAATAACACTTTTGTAATGTTTTGTTTGTATCATTTTGCTCTTGCAACTTGTTCGATGATCCAAATCCTGAAAGAGGCTTAATTAACATATATAGTGGACATCTTCTCACTTGATTTCTAAGATCGAGTATTCTTATGTTTATTGTAGAGATTAATATTCTTTCAAATATTTAGAAGTAAGATCTAGTATTCTTATGTTTATTATGGAGATTATTGAAAAAGAATAGTAATAAGACACAACACTAACACGCATGCCACCCAAAAATAGCCACTTGAAGCCTTGAATCAGGATGCAAAGTTAAGAGAGCAATCAAATCTAATACTTTCTCAGCTACTGAAAAAATAATACATCGAAAGTTCACAAGCCTTTCCGGACAGGCTTGACTGCTATTTTTTTTTCAACTTCAGATTCCAAATCTAACTAAACTAAGTTGCAAATATTATGTATCATGATTTATGTCTAATGCTGTTTCAGATTTTCAAACCTAATAATTGAGGTTCTAAATCTAACATATACCCATCAACATATGAGGTCACATTCATTTACAGTAGGACATTTGAACATTTACCGGCTCTAGCCTCTAGGGGGTCATGATAAACAACCTTTGAAACCTTTTCTAAGGGCAGTTTCGTCCAAATTCCTGCCAATGAATACAAGCTTGTTAATCCTCTTCTCATCGGGTCCCCATGTTTTGCCTGGGCAGCCATCCAAAGTCGAATGAACCCCCTGAAGTCAAAAATAACAAAGGACAGAAGCAAGAGAAAAGGATTAGATGAAATTTGATTTGCAAAAAAGTAATTAACAGTATGCACCACCAACTGTTACAAGAATATTATAAGATTTATCAAAGAACCTGAAAAACGTATCGCTGTTCCGAACCACTCACGGACAAGATACCCTTCATCCTATACAAGTCCTCCCCTTTTTCTTCTATTAGTCTTTCAAGCCAATCATCGACCTGTTCCATGCAGAACAAGATTTTAGATAACACAAAACAAACCGAAAAGAATTGGGTCAAAAAAAAAAAAAAACAAATAAACTTTCCTAGGAATTACTATTTACCTCATCAAGATCAAGTGTTCCTTCAGAAACAATTGTAACACTTGATACAGCAGAATCGTGTATGTGGTTATGATGATGCCCTTCATGGTGCCCTGTAATAGCCAGACAAAATGATGTGATGTACCAAACATAATACAATAAATAATTCAACTGTCAAATGAACTACATATTTGTCAAAATGCAAACATCGTATTGCACCTAAATCAAAACATATATTTGATTCAATGAAGTAATTAAACAGAGAACTTAAAAATAAACAAAAATAAAGTTCATAGTTGTAGATAATTTTCTTGGCAATGGCTACATCCAAGTCATTTCCAGTAAGAATCATTCGAAGTCATAACAATTATCCATATCACTACTTCTCCTTCTCAATTTAAATCATAAACTCCTATGGCAAGGATAAAAATGAAGATATAAGAAGGAAAGAGAGAAAGCAACTCTACCATGCCCACTTTCATGATGATGGGTTGCACAATGGGAATTATCTACGTGAACTTCAGAATCAATTCTGCAAATTCAGGGAAAGAAACTTCAATTTGAAAAAGAATGTGCTATAAATTTGACTGTGCTAACTAGAGGAAAAGAAATTATAAGAGTAAAAAAATTATAATTGAAAATTAAACAAATAGAAACAATCCAAAACAGTTGCAATATAATAAATGGCAGCAAACAGGAGTAGATAATGACCTTTCAAGATCATATCCTCCTACTCCCAAAACAAAATCCATGTCAACAGATCCATATTTAGCTAGCTTGACTGGTGCCATTGCATTGATACGCTGCCAAAAGTGTACCCAACAGAAAAGCAAACCTTAACGTCAGGAAGAGGAAAAGAAGCAATACAAATTGAATCTAAAGATCATCAATCAGATTAAAAGTCTCACAACTTCATATTGATTCACAAGGCAATCCACTTAAGTCTATCATTTCCAATATTTAGATTATCCTAGCCATATAGAAAAAGATGTTTTCTGTTCAGGAATGAAAATATTCTTTTCACATTTAAGGGGATGGTAGAAATATCGGAACCATCATCCTAAAATGAATTTATTTGAACAAAATCAAGATAGGTAAATTTATGTATTATATTTACTCAAAGCACTCACATCGCTGATTTGCTAAGATTATTTTACAATAACAGTTGGGCCACCAATGCTTGACATACAATTGACAATGATCTTGCTAGGGTTAAAAGGGAAGACAGTCCAAGAGAATCTTATCCAAGCCAAAATGAACTACACTAGAAATCAGCTCACTAGATAAATAAGAGATCTGAAAAAAAATGACAAGGGCATGACTGAGCCACATTTTTTTCTTTCAGATTCTCACATAGTTGAAGACACAGTCAACTTGAAAAAGCTCTGTCAAGATAATATTGGTGCATCCACAACCAGAATGCACAAGGAATTGGGTTGTAGGGATTCAACTTGAACTGTTGAACACAATCATTAACACATAAAAAACAAGCAATCATTTTAACAGGTTTGTTCTTTCTTCTTTTTCTTTTTTTTTCTCAAAGACAAGGTGTGGGCAAAGCCCAAATAGTTTTTTATTTTCCCCTTATCTCCCCTAAGAAACGAACTCAGGTGACCAACAACTCATTATTTGCTAGTTACCAACCCGACCATGCCCTTGGAGGAACAGTTATGTTCTTTGGTTTTGTCAGCTTCTACCAAGAAGCTCTAGAGGATTCAAAAATGTAAGCAGTATTCTCTTAAGATATTTAGCACTGCCATCTAGTATTACATTATTTTTCTCTTCTTCACAAATGAAAATATACTGGCAACAAAAAACTCCAACCTTAATTCTCTCTGTCAACCTCCCCAATTCAGTCTCCGTCACCAAATCTATCTGCCAGTGCCAATGAAAATATGTCAAAAACAAAGTACAGAATATCTTTATACTTCCAAAAGCCACTTAAATATAAATGATACCAAACAGGACAGAGACAGGGAGAACTACAACTGTAACAATGCAATGAATGTTCACCTTGTTTAAAATAATACGATCAGCATAAGCAACTTGTTCTACAGCCTCATTCACTACAAATCTTGGTTTCACTTCATTTAAATGTTGCATGGCATGCTTGGAATCCACTAACGTAACAACACCATCCAGCTTAACGTACTGCGAAACCAATTCATCAGTACAAAATGTTTCAATAACAGGAGCTGGCTTAGCAAGACCTGTAGAAGGAGTCACCAAATAACCAGAACAGTCAAGCTTTCACATTTTCCAATAACTCATGTTTTCTTTTTCATATATTGGATAAGGAACAGTGTAAATCATTGTCAAAATTTGCAAGAGGGTTAACAAACTGTTCGCTAAAAGAACAGATTTGTGAGAATGTAGCTGTTACAAAGATTTCCTCTAGAAAAGCCCAAGAAATTACACACCAGTGGTTTCTATAACAATATGATCGAACTGCCCTTGTTTCTTCTTAGCCAACTGGAGGAGCATTTTAACAAGATCACCGCGCACAGTACAGCATAGGCAACCATTATTAACCATTACAATATCTTCGGATACCGAGGAATGACTAGCAACTAATGATCCATCAATATCCACCTCACCAAACTGCAACCATTGTAATCATAAGCAAATCATATCATTGTCCAGTTTCATTTTCATCCAACATATACATAAATAACTTATAGCTAATCATAAAGGCAGGAAAAAATATGAAAACCTCATTTTCTATAACAGCAATCCGCTTGCCATGCTGAGCTGTCAGAATGTGATTAAGCAAAGTGGTCTGCATACAACAAACAGAACTTATTTAATTTGTCATAAATAAAATCTAATGCAATTATATAATTTAAAAATTAAAAAGGACACAGTGACCTTGCCTTGCCAGAACCGAGAAACCCCGTAATGACGGTGGCAGGAACCCGCTTGTCGACACCTAAAGCAGAGGCTGAGGCTTCACCAGCTTCGTCGTTATTATGTAGAGTGGTATTTGATTGAGAGGCCACGCCCCTGCATCGGCCTCTGCCTCCACCACTTGAATTGAACAAAGGTTGAAAGGGTCTTAGTAATTGAGAGAGATATTTGGGTGATGTTTTCTGAATTAAGAACTGGGTTGCCATTGGATTCGATCAAATCAAATGATTGTAGTTGTAAAAGCTTAATGCTTAAACCCTAACCCACCGTGCCCTCCCCTCAAACCCAAGGGTTTTAGAGCAGATGGGAATGGCTGTGGTTTCATGAAATAGAAAATGACTAAAATATCCGTCAAATCACATAAGTGAAAAATAATTAATTATTATATTATTGTAAATTAGTATTTTAAAAACAAAAAATCTATAGTATATCAAAAATAATATAATTAATTATTACACGTTTGATATATATATAATTGAATTTAATATAATTATTATTTATATATTAATTTAAAATAAATAAATAAATATATAATATAATATTATTTATTTATTATATAATTAATATGGTGTCTATAATAGATTCTAATATTTCTTCTTAAAAATCAATAATCATTATAGTGTGAGGGTTGTCAACTATTTTAAGAGCACATGTAGAATTATTTTAAGTTTAGGATGCATTTGAAATTGAGATTAAAATATTATAAACAACTTATTTTATAAGTTTTGACAAATATAGAGTTTAGTAATTTATAAAAAGTTGTTTATATTATAAATTTTTTTCATTTTGATAAGGGTTACTTTTATAAACAATTTATTAAATAAATCATTATATTTTTTTAAAGTTCGTATGATATTTTTAATAAAAAGATAATTACATATTATTTTTTTCACAAATCTTAATATGTTAACTAATTAATTTAAAATTACGTCTACTTTAGTCATTATAAAATAAAATAACAAATTTATTATAAAATTTACTAAACATATGTATTCTTTTTTTCAAATTCATTTATCATAGTATTAACAATCTCAATTTTCACATGAGTTTAATTGAGATTAGACTAAAAAATTATTTGTCCATTTATCACAAGCTTATTATTTATTTATTTAATACATAATTTATTTATCTATTATTAGTTAATTAATTATTTTTAAGTATTTATTCATTTACATGTGCATTTATGACATCTTATTTTATTTATTTGTTTTAATTAATGTTTGGTGTTAAAATAATTAGTTAATAGTATATTATATGTATTAACAAAATTATTATTAAAAAACAAGTCATTTATTAGTTGATTACTTTATACAATATATATATATAATAATTGATATATAATCAATTGAATATTTAAATAGTTTTAATTATGTTATCTAATAGGTCATAATATCTCATGTATAAAAACGTATAATGTAAATAACATAAATTTTTATACTATAATTATATCTACACAACAATAAAAATTATTATATATTTATTTTTCTAATTAGTTGTATTTTAAATTTAATTTTAATTGTTCTTATAAAATATCTATGGATAATTGATTTTTATATTTAAATATTAACATAAACATTATTTAACTTCACTTAAATTTAATTTAGCATAGTCTAATCCAATCATGTATTAAATTTAAGACTATACTATATGTTATCTAAATTAATTTAATCAAATCTAATACTTATAATCAATTTAATTTAATCATGTGTTCTAAATGTAGCCTAGGTGATTCTTTGACAACCCAATATCTAAAAAAGTATTGAGTAAACACTTTTTAAAATAGATTATCTGAGAATTTGATTATGAAATAATCTACTTTTATACGAAATATTAAAAGCTATTGGGAGTAACCTTTATAAATCAAAATCTTTTAGAATGTGATTCTATTATATATAATATCAAAATTATCCTCATATTAAATTCATATTCCAAGTATACCATATACAAAAATAAGTTAATTTTAAAATTTTTAATTGCAAAATAAAACATAATGAACTATCGTTGCCAGTAATTTCCTCTGATGACGTCATTAGCTTCCAATGAATGATTCTTTACTTGACCACATGTTCAGATTTGAAATTATTCGCACTACACAACGAAAATGGGATCGTCGACAGAACGGAATTGGAGGTGGTGCACACATCCCCACCGCCGTCACTATTTGGTAGATCGGTAAACTCCGACCTAGAATCAAGTGATTTTGCACTGTGTGCCGCCGTCGTTGAACCGCTACCTCACAGTTCCCACGCAGGATTGAGCGGCCCATGCTCCTTCCACCAAGCGCCCGATGTCGACGCAAATTCCACCATTGAGTAGATCACAAACGAGCGGTCTCAATAAAGGCCCGGTAGGGCTTCAGTCTCGTGGGCCTTAAAATTTCTTAAATTGGGCCTCTTTAGTCCTTTTTAAATGTTGGGTCTAATACTAATATATTAAGTATTTTGAGTTTTTCTTAACAAAAAAAAAAGTATTTTAAGCTTTTAAATTAAATCAAATTATAATTTAAAATTAACTTACAAAACTCACCTTTTTATATTAATAATAAAAAATTAAAGAAATTAAAAAAAAAAACAAATTCATAAATCATAAACCTGTGAATCCCTAAATCACAATTAGACTTGGTCGCACCACTGCCGAAGTCTCCATTCCTACAATTGCCAGCCCGTTGTTGTCCGCCGCCGATACCGCTAAGCCTTTCATCCCTTGATGCAGTTGTTGCTCTCGCTACTCGCTAGACCAACCATAAATTGAAACAGGTATTGTGCTTGACTACTGTTCTGAACTGATGATTTTGGCCGAATGAAGAGTTAATGTACTGCATCTCTATAACTCTATTCATCAATTCTTATTCTAGTAGCTATATACAAAACTTCAAAAGTAAATGTTGATTTCGTAAAAATGAGAAATTCTTTAACATTAAAAAACCAAATGAAAAGTAGTGGGACGCGGGTGCTCTATAAAATGTGAAAGGGGCTTATGACTTATTTTATAACAGCAATCACATTTTTAATGCGAATAAAATGGAGAATTGAAGAGATAAAATTTGCAAATATGTTGTCTAATATTCTATCATTCTCGTGAGCTCCATTAAGTGTATTGTAAAATAATATTTTTGTAATATAGAATTTGTATTAAATTAATCATTCTTGTTGAGTTATCGTAGTTATCTTGTTAGGATTTAGCCTTATTGTGGAATTTAAGCTAATAATAATTTTATTTAATTTAGAACAAATATGAAAATGCTTTTAAAAAGGAAACCACCACTCCCGCCTCCTCTAAAGAGAACTAGGATGGTTCATATGGAGTTAATTTACAAAATTTGTCTGTCGACCCTAGCTTGCGACCTTGTTTTGATAGTTATAATTATAAAATTCAATATTAAGTTCAAAGAGCATACTTACAAAGGGTTCTTTTTCAACCTAAGGAGCATAATTTTAAATTTGAGAAATTTAGAAATCAACAACGACGATTTGTTTGAAATTAGTTCAAAGAAATCGGTTAAATAATAGATTATCAATGGTTGAATGATAACTTAATTGTGTACATTGTTTCAAATTAGTTCAAAGAAATCGGTTAAATAATAGATTATCAATAATTGAATGATAACTTAATTGTGTACAGAGAAAAAAAATATATTTATTTATATTGACAATGAAGTTATTATCCAATGTTTTCAAAACATGAAAACACGTCGAGAATAGCTGAAGAAGTTTTGAAATTGATTATGTCAATGAGTTGAATATTTTATTTATTATTTTTTCTATTGGCTTTTATTATCTTGTCCAATTTTTTTTTTATCAATTTATACTAAGCCCCTTGTGAATTTATTGCCTCAGTCCGGCATTGATCACAAGATTCTCGATCCAATAATACCTATTTTACTAACATACATCAACAATTTATGTTGTTGTCAACGTATAACTATTTTTAATTATTAAATAATAATATTTATTTTGCAAAAATATATTTTTTTTATTAAACAAGTTATTCATTTGCTAATAAAAAGATTCATTATTATTTTTTTATTATTTGATATTTAAATAAAAATTCTATTTTTTTAACAAAATGTATACATTTTAGTCATTATACCTAAACACCATACATTTTGGATCAATTTACCAAACAGGGATACCAAATTTATTGAAAAGTAATTATTTCATAATCTAAATTTACTAAACATGTTATGAATTTATTTTGAAATTTGATTAATTTGGAAGTGATTAATTGAGAATCTAAATTCCAAACATACCCTAAGCCTCCTCAAGTAATTAATTTAAATCCCAAAGATACACTAAGCCTCCTCAAGTAATTAATTCAATTCACCTGTATGTTTTTTCTTTATTGAGAAAATATATTTTTCATTCCTAAAGTTTGATGCAATAACTCATTTCATTTTAATTATTTAACTAATAGTTCATTTCATCCATATTTTTCAAACACTAGCTCAAAATACTATTTTGTTAATTTATCATTAACATTATGTATATTCATGGAGAGTAAAATAGAATTTTAAATAAGGATATACAAATTATTTTAAAGTAAAACTTTCAAACACAATTAAATAACATTTGTCTTTTTATATAAATTTAAAATTTAAAGATAACTTAATGACTTAATAATAATAACTCTAAATAATATATAAAATATATATTTAGGACAAACTATAAAGAAAAACATAGATTTCATAGGTACTAGAGTGATTTTTTTTTTTTAGTTTATCCTTAATTTTAATATAGTCAAAATAAATAAATAATCAATCAGTTTTGTTATTCTACCAAAACTAAACACAAAGTTCTTCATTTGTTTAAAAAAATACACACTAAAAACATAAAAATATATATTTAAAATGTTATAGAATAAAATACGCTATATTAAAGTATGTGTGTATTTTTCTTTTAAATCTTTTAGTTTATCCTTAACCTTAATATGAAAAATGATTCTTGATTAATAATAATAATAATTATTATTATTATTTTATTATTATTATAATTATTATAATTATTATTATTATTCAAAATTTAATTGACTTCATTAAAAAAATTATTGAGCACACATATATGTATATATATGTTGCATATTCTTTGATGTTATTTTTATTTCATTAAATTATCCTTAAGTTTTTAATTTATCTATAATATTAGATATTATTTAATTTTTTAAAAATTTATTTTAAAATAGTTTACATTTATTTAATTAAAAAAATTATTTTGTCTTCGATAAATTTAGGGTAAACTAATTGTAAATTTATGTAATAATATTCTAGATTATTATTTGAAAAATAAGAATAAAATAAACTCTCATTTAAAAAACAAAATGAAATGAATTATTATTCCAAACCTTAGGGTTTAAAAGAACTTTTTCCCCTTTTTATTTTTTTTCTTGTAAAGAGTTAGTAGGTTAACCAAACTATGGATAACGATATTTCACCCCAAAAATTTTATAAGCCCACCCCAATTTCAAACAATAACTACAACAAATGCACATTATATTTTAGAAATTTCAAAATTAAGAAGAAATTTTAAAACTTTATTAGTTAAATTCATATTCATTTTTTGTTTATGAGACTTTTTTTTTATTATATTTGATTGACAAGGTTACTTTAACATAAATTAATATGTTTATTTTACCCTAATTTCAAAATATCTAAAAATTTACATTAACTTTAATAATTTTTATACAATTTTTTTATTATATAAGTAACACTTTATTAGTGTGATTATTAATATTCCCCTAAACTAATAAGATTTAGTTAGGACATGTTGAGTATTTAAAATTATTTAATTTTATATAAAACATAAAATAAATACCTAAACAATTAGTTACAATAGTATATATTTCTTAGGACAATTTTATTATTTTATATTATAAAAGTAAAATGTTCAAATGAAACTAATCTTAAAGCATCTTTAAACAGTTAAAGATTATTAAAAACTGTCAAAAAGGAAAAAAATATTATAAGAATGATTTAACTAATTAATTGTTCAAATTTATTATTAATTTGTAATTTTATAAAATATTATGAATTTATTGAATCATATTATGAAGATAGGGTGGGTTTATAAAAATAGCAAGGTAGAAATATCCACACCCCAAACTAATTACTTAGAATTTTTTTGTATCCCCTTACTTTCAATTAAGTAATTATACTTCTAATAATAAACATAAAATGAAATAACAACTCAGCCTTTGATCGAACTGTGAGAGCAACAGTTTGAGCCTCCATGTGGGAATCAAAACATCTGCTTGCCCAATTATTATTTGGATGGAGGTATATATCAATGGGTGGAGTAAATATCACTCATTTATCAGTAATGGTTGAAAAAAAAAAAAACTAAAATGAAATGGAATTACACAAATGGTATCCATGACAATAAAATCTCCAGAGCTAAACAATAAGAACACCCTAAGCTCTATGCTCGAATCTAAGATGAATAGGACTTGTACAAATGGGAACGCAACTGGCCTAGAGAGACTTTATGCAATGTTACAATTGGCAACAACTGGCCTACAGAGATCTAATCTATGCAATGTTACAAATAATTGGACAGGATTTTTTTTTTTTAAATAAAACAAAAAAAATGAAAACTAACCAGTCTCCTGAAACAATGATTTTGCCAATTGAAGATTAGTAGAGAGAGAAAACTTGGGGGGTAGGGTCATCAGTGGTTCATCGTTACCCAATTTTTGAAATGCCATTCCTAGGGCATACCCTAAAGCTCGTGCAACAACAACAGGCACCGCATTTCCAATCTGACAGTACCTGCAAAGATACAAACAGAACAAAGGTTGACCTGCTAAGCTTTTGGAAGGATTTAATACTTTTGCAATATGATCAAAGGTGCATTCAATGCATGCCTTTGTATATAACTAGTCTAAAAGATGTGGACATGATATCACAATTTCATAGACTATACTGTGTTCTTTTCAGCAATATAACTGTGTATGGGGATGGGTTGAGTTGCTCTTAGCCTGGATTTGGTGCCTCATGAAGCAGCAATCCTAGTGCCAACGACTTGAGGGGGCTATAAAGGATTCATACCTCTCTTTGACTGTTCCACAAAATCTATAATAGTCAGGAAACCCCTGTAACCTTGCACATTCTCGTATCGTGAGGACTCGATCCTGCTCTGGATGCAACACTGCCTAAACAAAATTGATACACAAAATTACATCTCAGACATGAGAGCCTCAGACAGAGGAAATCTGAGTATGAGCATACCATGCTGTGGAGACTAGGGAAGGTCACTACTGTTGTCACTGTTTCGTCCCACCATAATCTTGCAAATGGTCTGCACAAATGTTATCCAAGAAGTTAGATGCAAATAAAAGAAATTTCTTTATCAGAAAAAAAAAAATTCAGAAGGGCCACAGAAGTAAATATCTAACCTTCTGGACTTCCCTTGTTCAAAAGTCAAGGCATAATCTGGTATCTGCAAGCACAAAAGTCAGAGTCACGTCCCTGTTAGCCAGTTCACTTTGCTTGAACAGAAAATTCCATTTTTGATAGGAGGCAAAAATATGAATCTTTACTTTTTGTATAATGATTATTATCCTCTTTTGTTGACTTCATGAAAGTTCAGATCATTTCAACATATGTCTGTTCAATATTAATAGCAAAGCATGAATTTGGGAATTTTTTTCAAGGAGATCATTGTTGTCAGCTAATAAGATTATGTTAAACAGAAAATAACATTAAATTTTGCACTGTAACCTTCACCAGACCAAGAGAGAAGAAAGAGCAGAAAGAAAATATATCAATCGGTACAAGAGCTTATTTCACTCTATATAAACATTCACAAAAAGAAGATTACAGGTCAGTAAAAAGTATGCACGTCTCAGTTTTGTAGTATGAAGTGTTTTCCTGCTACGAAAGAACCAAATTCTGATGCAGAATCCGTGGTCAATTTTCTAAAGTTATTAAAATAGCTAACATTCATAGTAAGTGTTTTTGAAGGATGCTCAATGGCATGATCCGTAAGGATTCTAAAGGATGTTCACTTTCTGGTTAGCTTCAATCAAACACGTCATTCAAGATAAAAAGTTTAGATCAAATAAATAAAAAGCAGCATGTGAAATGATAAACGAAAGCTCATATGCAATTTCATAACTTAGATTTGAATTTGCATTGTCAAAGAGTTTGATTTATGAATGCAAAAACTAATTTGATAGTAAATTTCATTCTTGTTTCTTTTGATTATTTGATTCCCTGACTTCAGCCTACATATTTTTCTTGCTTTTTGTGCTGAGTGAAACTAAAACGATAAGTAGAAATTAATCGTTGATGAACAGCTTAGAGGAGTAAAAGAAATAACGAAACAACATAAACACAGAAACTCATGCATGGTAGCAAACAAAGAGGCAGTGAGGGAGAGAGAAATTAGCTGTAATTTATACCATAAATATTTGACCAAAAATACTGAATCATCTTTCTGGAAAATATATACAAATCTCACCATTGGTTTTCCCGATGGCAACAGCATTTGCTCTTCTGTTCGCCGGGCCACATTGTCAGCTCCAACAACTACTCCTGGGAGGTCCCTGAAATTTGCTCCCTGCTCAGTAGGTAAAATTAGATTATCAACAGATGTCAAAAGCTTAACAGGTATTCTGAAAAAATAAGATTTATCTAACCTTTCTTTTTGGAATTTGACAAACCCGAATGTAATCATCTTCAGACAATGGGTTAGGCCGATGGTCATATAACATAAATTTAACTCTTGCAGTGTCATTGACTGCAGAACCAGTCATCTCTACAGAGCCCAGAACAGAAAGTAAAGAAGTAAGGATGTGGCTAGTAACAAGCTCCATACAGATTAGTGCACTGATTTATTTCATGCATGGATGAATACGAGTGCACTGATTTATTTCATGTATGGATGAATATGAGCACATATCTATGTATATCTCCATTTCCATTTTCATGTATATGTCATGTACATGCACACTTATTATATCCACTAGGAGTGAGAATTAAACCAACTGATGAGCATAAGTTCAGCAAAACTACTGAAAACAATTAAAGCAACTATTAACAGAGAGAAGAGATGGCAAAAGGAAAAGAAAAATAAACAGACTATGAAGAATAAAACATTTGAAACCTTAACAGCATGTAAGCATAAAACACTTGTTGTGTTTGAGCGGATCCCTCTAGAACAATACTTCTACAGCAAGTTTTTTGTTTCCTTGGTGTTCCATATTTTACATTGCCGCAATTATTCCATCAAAGTAGAATGGTCTGTCAGATCTGACATCATCCAGAAGCTGGAATCTCAATTTTTCAGAAATTAGAAAAAGATGGAGACCGAAGAATACACAACTCTTCTAAGAGTATCTTCAGGAAACTTTCTTCTAAGTCTTTTTCTGAAGTGGTTGGCGAACAATCTTCTACCCTATTTTTGGGTCTTTCGAAGCTTTTTCGGAATTCAAAATATTACAAAATGTGACACAATTCAAAAGGGAAATCCAAATGTTTATTTGGAGATTGGCTTATATAAAAGCATGTAAGGTTACGGACATTAACACAAAGCTTAAAAGGTCCAATGGTAAAGTTGAGATTCTAACTTAAAACAGCACGAGGCTTAAAATTTGTAGAATAGTGAATTACATTTATTCATCTCTTCACAGTTGCATAATGAGCAATGTCGATGATATATTATGTCAAAAGCATTTAAGACATGCAATAAACAATTTTCAACACTACATTGCGTTGGGTTTCCTAAAAAGCTGTGTCTTTCGAGGGGAACAAAGCATCAGTAAATGGAATTTTGAGATTTGGGCTATTTTATAGGGCTATTCTGTATGAAAACAGGTGATTTCGAGAAATAATAAATAATTTTGAAGACACTATTCAAGTAGACATCAAGTTCTTATGAACAAAACAGATTTCTTGCATCCTTTTGTCGTCAGTTTCATGAGATTTTGTAGCTACTTTCTTGCTTGGTATTTAACATTATCGTGAGGCAGCATTTATAAGACTTTAAAATTGTTTGTAAAGGTAACCACATCCTTAAATTGTAAGAACAGATCTCTAGTTCATTTCCCTCTAATGTTACTTAACTAAAGCAAGTGGTTATCACATATATCAAAGATAATGGAAATTTGTCTAGGACTCCTAAGATAAAGTAACATTTTTTCGGTCCAGTACCCCTAAGAAGGATTACATATAATCAATACAAAACTGTTTAAGTGAAGCCCATTCTGCAAGGTGATCAGATTTGTTCATAATTAATGAAACAAAGTAAATTTTGTGTGGCCATCCAAACATACAGAGGCTCTATGTACCACAATCATACTGCATTCATATAGGGTTAATTCAGATTACCCCCTCAAGAAATAACAATCTTCAAAATACCCTAAATTATTGTAAACTTTAACTTAACCCCCATGTTTGTTAAGAAAAAAAAAAAAAATTCATCAACCCGCCCCAAAATTTTCCCTTGTTTTGAATAAAAACGTGGATAGGTTGAGGTTTACAATAACTTAGGAGATATTTTGAAGATCATCCAGGAAATATTTTGAAAATCGACACTTCACGAAAGGATAATTTACCAATTTATATAAGAAAGTCATTTTTTCAATAAGAATATTACCTGATTTTCCTGATCTTATAAATCGTTGAAACTCTGTTTCTGGAGGCTTTTTGTATGGCATTTCATCCCGAGAATCATGGCTTGTGACCTGCAAAGCAGTGTGTCAATCATATAAAGATCTAAATGTCATTTAAAGTGAATTGAACTAATGAGATATGATGTTCATACAGCCGGAAGATCAGAAATAGCATCTTGAAGAACAACGGCTTTTTCTAGTTCACGTGGTTGGTCTTCATCATATGCAACAGTATTGCGCTGCAACATGAAGACAAGATTAATAATGGGCAGTGCATTGCAGGTTATATAAATTTGCAAAACAACATTAATACCTCAAACTCAGATGGAGGCCAGTATCTCATAATAATGTCATGAGTGGGTAGTGGAAATTGGGGCAGTTTCTGCAGGGAAAAAAAATAATAAAAATAATAAGTAGTTAAGTGCTGTTTAGCCATCACAAAAGCAAAATCAAAATTTATGTCAAACAAAACATTTCAGATAAGTATGGACAAATTTCAACAGCACTTGCATTGGTTTGTTTTTTCATATTTAATAGAGTACTACTTCAATACTTAAGAAATGATATGTACTGGTTTATTTCCAAGTTTGGAAACACATAAAAGTCACACTACCCATAAGAACTAAAAGTCTGGTCAAAAGAACTAAAGTCTCACCTCAGAAGGATGTGTTCCCCAAATGAAAACACGCAATCGGAACTGAGGAAGACCGTAACAACCAGCAGCAATGATACCAAACCGTGCTTGATATTTCATATGGACTAACCGACTTAATGCGTATCTTCCAAGAGAAGCCTTATCAAATTTCAAAATGTCAACCACATTCTCCATCAACACATACTTGGGTTTTAAGAACTCCACTATGTCCATGAAGATCACTATTTGACGATTTCTTTCATCATCCAGTGGCGAATCAACATTTCTAAAACGATTGTAGCCACTAATACCTTGGCATGGAGGACCGCCACAAATAACGTCAACATCACCCTGGAGTTCATCAGTTCATTAAGACAAGGATAACCGATAGAAAATTATACACTTATGGTACAAATCTTTTCTACATTGGATGGTCAGTCAAATATGACTCACTGGAAGTGGCAGGATCTTAGATTTGAATCCATTTCTTACAAATTCCTTTATGCGTTCTGGGCAATTTCTGAGAAAATTGCATAAAATATGAGTAACAAGCAACTCAAGAGAGAAATTAATAATTGAATCAAATATACCTTAACCCTTCAATTGGTTCCCATGAATCTTCACTTGTACTATAACCCTTCCAGTGCACCTAACGAAACAGCTATGAGTAGAAAATCATCTTCACCAAACTACAATATCAAAAAATGCAATTCAACGGTACCAGAGGAAGTGAAAAAAACAAAGACGAGTACAAAAAAGAAAAGAAAGCAGATACAATTGATGAAAACATTTTGTTCAGTACCTTAAATTTTAGTCCACGCTTGCCTGATGCGTTGGGATCTCCGTAACAAATATCTACAACCCTTGCAACTTCATATTCACCAGGAGGGATATCAACATCCCTTGGAGAATTTACACTGTTTCTTGTTACTCTTGCAGAATCCAAACTGTTTCCTGTTCCTCTTGGTGAATCGACATTGTTTCTAGCTACACTTGGAGAATTTACACTGTTTCTTGTAACTCTTCGGGACACTGAACGCGGTTTATTTTTCCTTTCTACAATATGTACCGCAAAACGTTTACATAGCTTTTGCCATTCCTTCACTAGTTCAAGAAAATCCTCGGCAGCTTCATTCCTAACCTTTACATAAGAAAATTAATATATCATAATACATCCAAGGACTTTTGAATGCCATGAAAGTGATCATGAGAAATAGTTGAAGATTGGATAGACTCACTTGTGCATCTGGGTGATTCAACTTCAGGCTTTCACAAGCAGACTTATCACTATCAATTGCCCATCTCTAAAAGGAGTACAAATGGAGCTATAGGTCAAATTTTATGAAGCATATATGTGCATGAATGATGAAGAACAAGGAATTTATGAATTAATAATAGTACCGTTACAAGATTAATGCAAGAAACTTTGGCTCCGAGGCATAAACCAGTTGACATTCCACCACAGCCAGAATAAAGATCTAGAAGCGCCAACTCTGCTTTATGAGGTCCATTATTGGGCATATTCTCTAAGAAAGTTGAAGTAGCTGTCGTAGGAACCGTCTCGATGCAGGAGGGTAATAACAAATCATGGATTTTCGAAGAATTGTCTAAATATTATAAAGAATTAGATACAGTATAGCAATGGCAAAGATTTAAAGTAACATTAAAAATCATTTTAAATTACAAAGTATACAGCAATATTTAAAAAACATTAACATCAATTAGAGTGATTGATTATATGCAGGAGATTCTACAACAGATGGAACAGTTTTGACATAAGTTTGTCCACTCCTGTTGCAAATATTTTGTGTGTACTTATTTACAAGTACATATTTTGAATCTTTTCCTATTCTTTGGTCTTCCCCACCTAGGCCTAACTTGTTCATGACACAAAAATGGCTTTCAGAAGGAAATATCTTATACCTATACCCTAAATCATTTTTACAATTACATAATGAAAGATGATAACAGATATGCGAGGGAGAGAGAAAGAACAAAAATAATATCATGTAACCCTGCTGATAACTTCCAGAAAATGACCAGAAGATATATCAGCACCCCACCATCAAATCTCACCTTCAGATAACATTAGAATAAATTAGCATTTTTTTTTATTACCAAGATAGCAATTATCATCGATATCATACTACAACCAAATGCATGAAACAAAGGCATCAAGATGACCCAGATCTATGCAATGCCCAGTAAACCGTGCATTATAAGCTATAAGCTATGATAGCATTTGCGAAGATATGTAAGAAACAAAACACAAAAACTAACAAACTGATATTTTTCATTAGCTAGTCTATTTTTGATTTATCAAGCTGAATGAGGATATATTCTGCTTCTACTCTAAGATGTGTTCTTTTTCACAAATAGATGTCTACTTTTAGTATAAGTTCTATTAAAGCTGGTGTAAATAAAAAATGTAAAATAAAAGGAACCGTTTTGTATCAATCTAGTAGACTATGAGCAGTGCAAAAACACTTACCAGTTAGCAAGGTCCGAAATGTTGAATACTCCACACAGTACTCCATATCAAAATAGAAGTCAGAGGATGGAATAGAGTTTGATTTAAAACCTATCTGTGAAAGTCACAAAATACCAACCATTCTGCCATTAACCTAAAAGGAGCAAAAAGAGGAAGTAGATGCCTTGCAAGCCTTTCAACAAAGTTCAGGACACTAAAACAGCCACATAAAAGATAGTTCAATTTAGAAAAGCTAAAATCTAGATTGCAGCTTACCTTAGGTGGTATTTGTGCAACAATGACTTTTGAAATAATGCAATCTATTGGATTGTCATTCATTACAGTAGAGTAGAACAAACGCTTTCTATCATGAAAATCAGCAGCTTCTTTCATAACCTAAAAAATAAAATAAAATTTAGAAAAACTACCTGACAGGGTAAATGATATGACATTACCTAGTGAAACCCATTAAGATCAATAGACTCACCGTATCTTCAGCTCTATAAAACCATTGGACTCGAAAGTATTCTTCTCCATCATTTGTTTTGAAAAGCTCCAAAATCTTCCCAATATGTTTTTGGGTTCCTTCGCCCTGTCAAAATTGCTTATCATGTAAATTTAAAATACAATAAAATATAAAAAGGTGTTGCTTCTTTAACCAAATCATTGATATTTACAAATGGCATGGCCTGTACTGAAAAAAGAAAATCTAATATCTAGCAAAAGCTTGGTATGGATATGTTGTAAAAAAAAAAAAAAAATCTAGGAACTTAAATTCCTTTAATCCGCTGCAATTATGAAATGTTCATCCTGGAAGTTTTCGAGGACATAAAGTAAACTTTAGAAATAACTAGACAACCCAGAAATTTTAGCAATCAATATCTTATAAAATGTTCATATCATTAGAGAAGATTACATAGCATTAGATATAGGAAACATTAGGCTGATCAATCTGCTAATAGATATCCCAGTAGAATTTATGATGCAGTGTTATCCCAGGCTGGGATTTTTTTTGCCATTCACACCTTTTCAGCTCTCAGCAAAATGAGTGAAGCATAAGAAGAAAACTTGCGGCTACATGAAGAAAAATTAAGATAACATACATATTTTCAGTTCTATAGGTAAGGAAAACTCTTCTGATAGAATCCATTCTACTATATAACTCAGACTGGCTTCAAAATAAGCTACTAAGAACTTTCAAATGAATGGATGCACCGTGTGTGATTGTTCAAATGAAGGTACTAAGAGCATTAGATAAAACAAAAGACATAAATAATTGCTCATATAAACAATCTAGAGATTAAAATTAGTCTCCCACTCATTTTAGTTATATTCTAAATCGAATGATATGAACCCCTCAAAGCCATAAGAATTACTTCAAAGTATTCCCAAATTGTGAAATTAATTAAAACAGATATAACAGTTACAATGTCTAATATAGCATCACGGTACAAATTGCAAAAATTGAGGCATAATATTCCAAATGGTCGAACTAGTTAAAATAAATTAAAATTCATAGATTATGCAAGTTTTTGAGGTGTGATTCTGGTTAGATGATTAAATTATTCAAATTACTTTACCTCTAGAAAGAATATTAAAAATTATAAAAAAAAATCCTCGCAAAAGTTGGCAATAAAATATAGTATATCTTAACAATGAATGCCTATTCTCTTATGCTCCCAAGTAAAGGATTTTTACCTTTATACATGCACAATCTCCAAGATAAAAAATGCATTCACCAATTCTAGCTTGGGCATAATGGCATTCCACATTTGATACTATCTTGTCCTCATCATCATCACTATAAAAACCATGTACAAAGCTCAAGAAAAAATAACCCAAAAAGTAACAGAAATGAGGCAACAATAACCAAAAGAGACCAACTTGTAAAATATTACTTACTCTGATGCACAGTCTTTTCCCTTAGATCTCTGATTCTGCATACTCCAAAATATCCACAATCAGTATCAGCATAATTCATGTGCAAAGACAGAGATGTCTTCCTTTACTTTTTGGCCCTTTTATTATACCAAGATATTCCAAACCACATTGCTCAAAGCATACTTGTAAACCAATCACATTTAAATGAACAAACAGATTTATATTTCTCTACGAATTAAAACATTCAGCATTCCACATAGAAAGTATGGAAGCTCCTGTTTATATCCATAATTAATGGTCGTGAAATCTTAATGGGTGACGAAGTAGATTAGTTAAAAAGCATATAATGTCATATGGCTTTTGACTCACTGTACTCTAGGAATTATTTTGTTTTAGAAATTATTTTTATGACATTGTTAATGACTCTCTTATATGGACAATAGAGTACTAGATTAACAAGAAGCCTTTAAAATGTAACAAGTTACCAGCCTTAAAAGCTTGAGTTGATTCTATGACATATCCACACATTTATGGTCAACTTCTAATTACCAGCCTTCTTATTTGGACCAAAACAAACAAAACTTACATATTGAAGCTAACACAAACCCAACTAATTCTGCATTACAAACTGATTTTCAAAATGAAGGATGTCAAATTTTATAAACAACACATCTCAATCAAATATGTTCTAACTCAAAAAGCATAGTCAAAATAGCATTTAAACTCCAACATTCTTCGTTTAAAAATTAAAATAACCAAAATAGTTCTGCACCTAAAATAATGTTTTTTTAAAAAAAAAAAAAAAAAAAAAAGAAAAAAGATTACATTCACTTCTCCCATTATACACATTTTGCTTTGCTGTCATCAAAAGAAGACAAAGCGAAAAACTTGCACAATTAAAAGCTGCGTACTTAAGGCCTTTTTGAAATATCTCCTAATGGGTTCTTAGACTTGATAAAATGACAATCCACTTATATGAGCTTGACTCTTCCATAAAAAATTGGGTTGCTAAGGGAGTTAACGTGACATGTCTTGATGGTCCTTTATATCAACAAAGTCTACTGAAACCTCACTTTTATTAATTATACTTCGTCAATATTATTGTATTTCTTAACATCTGCTTTTGAGCACCACCACACAAGCTAACAAGACCCTTCAAAACTTTCATTAGTTTCTTCATTTCTACTACGTCAATATTATTCTTCTTTTTCTTAGTGGCAGAACAAGGTAGTGGAAGTAGATTGATGAGTAGTGGAAGTAGATATTGTTCTGGTACCAGATCAAGCCAACGCGATTAGATTACGCTCTAATCAAAGCGTGATTAAATCTCGTTCTAATCCAAACGACTGTACAAAAAAGATTTTGATAGATAATCCAAAAGAATTATAAAAGAGTGGCTTTTATTATTAATCAAAAGTTATTAAAGACCTCACTAATTAAAATAGAGTAAACATACTTCTTCATTTATAATGAAAAACTAAATCACAATTATACTAAAATTAAAAAACTGAAACACATCATAATTTTTTTTTAAACATAAACACGTATCATAGTCACTCTAATGAAAAATGAAAAATATCAAATACCTAATATAACAAAATTCTAAAATACTAAAATAATGTAACAGCTGCATTTGAGCACAACCACACAAGCTAACAAGACCCCTCAAAAGATACGAAAAAATGAAAAGAAAAATGGGAATGAGTGGATACCTTCATTTCGTAACGCCAACCCCACCTTTCTTGAGCTTCCTCATCAGGAATCGGATCTCCAATAAAGCAAGGACGACTCCTCTGATTCTTCGATTTCCTCTCCGAAGAAGCAGGGTCCTTAACCTTTATTTCCCAGAAAACAGAACAAAACAAAACAATTTAAAAAATGTCAGTTACCCGAAATATGTTCTTTAAAAAGCAAAACTACTTTCGTACTGAAGTAAGATTTGTTTACCGTGGCCCACACAAAACAGAGGATAAATTTTTGTTTCTTTTTTAGGAAAAAAATAAACAGTAAATGAATTTAAGATTTGCAAGCTTATAATTCATTAATACCAAATAAGCATTATACCTACAAACTACTAATAATAGAAGAAAAATATTTAATGTGCGTGACGTGGCAATAACTCGTATTGAGAATTTACCATAATTACGTAAAAAGCAAGAACCCAAAAAAAATGTCGAAGGTAAGAAATAAATGCTTAAAACGGCGCCGTATACTGACCTTGACCAAAGCCATTTCCTGAACTTTGGCATTACCAGAAAATCTGGGAGAGCTTCTCAGAACTCTCCGGTGAACGACAATTTTCGAACCATCTGAAGTTTCTTCATTATCATTCGTCTTCGTCGTCGACTTCTTCTTCATCTTCTTCTCACAGGTCAATCCAGTGAAAACAAGCTCGGCATTCGTCAACCTGGGGGATTTCCTTCGAGAATATTCTTGAGGAATTGGAATCGGAGTTGTAGTGCCGAAGAATCTTGGAGATCTTCTCAACGGCAACGGCCTGGGTGTTGCTGATTCGCCGCCGTACATTTGCAATGCGACTGGTTCTTGTTCTTGCTCGTCCACCAACACAATGGATAAAGATTTTGATCTTTTGCGGGTCTTATTCATATTTCCGTTGATGATTGAACTTTTTTTTCCCTTTTTTGGGAAGAAATTGTTTGTGGGTCTTGTCGGAGAAGAAAGAGAGAAATGAGATTTGAAATTCTAAGGGTGCATGGGAAAGGGTGCAGTGGAAGAAGCTGACTCACCCAACTCACTCAGTGGATTGCCAGAGCTGAAGTGTGTTGGGGTGGGGTTTATGTTTATTTATCTTGTCCGTCAGGTTTCTTAGCGGGACACGGGATTTTTCAAAACATTGTGAACTTTTTTCGGGTGAAATTACTATGTACTTTATTTTACTTTTGTGCATGAATCTTAATTTTTTAATTAACTTTTATTTTTAATAATAGTATTATGCATCTTAAATTTTTTATTTAAAATAATTATCATAAATAATATAATATTTATTAATTAATTAATAAAATAATATAATTAATTTATTTTAATTTTATAAAAATTATTAATTAATTAATTAATATTATATTATTTGAGATATTTATTTAAAATAAAAATTTAAGATATATAATACTACTCTTTTATTTTTTATTAGACTTTGATCACATTAAAAATATTAAAATATTTATTAAAAATACTAAAATACATATGTTTATATAATAAAATATAAAATAATTTTGTGTAATATATGATTTTATAGTATAATACAATATATATATATATAATCATAAAATATATGACTATATTATGCAACGTACGACACTATAGTATAGGTTAATATAAGATAATTTTATACAATACATGTCATTATAATATAATACAAGATATGATCATGAAATACATAATAGTATATTGTAATATATAAGTATAATAGAATACATAACTTCACCGTGTATGTTAAGTTAAAATTTTTAGAATTAAAAGTGAATGAAATTATAAATTTTATAAAAAAATTTTATTTTCTTAAAACAAAATGATATTACAAACATTTAATTAATTTTGGGGTCTAAATTTTATTATATAGTCAAAATCTCATGACTGGATCTTTTTAGGAGTTCTCTTAAAAAAAATATATATCTTTATTTTCTTACATTAAAAATGATATTACGGACATGTAATTAATTTTGAGATCTAAATTTTATTATATATCTCAAATCTCATGACTGAACCTTTCTAAGAGTCGTCTTAAAAAAAAATTTCTTTATTTTCTTACAAGAAAAATGATATTACGGACATTTAACTAATTTTGAGATCTAAATTTTATTATATAGCCCAAATCTCATAATTGGACCTTTCTAGGAGTTCTCTTAAAAAATTTTTCTTTTTTCAGTCAGTACTGCTTTGTATGGCATGTAGAGGAAATAACCACTTATTTAAATCATAAGTTTTTTAAAAAATTATTATTATTTGATTATTGTTTAAGTAGAATTTTTTAAAATTAAATAAATTATTTTTTTCTTAGTAAAAGCTCAAATTTTGAGCGTTTAGATTAGAGGTTAAAATGTTAATTAAAATGCATCATATCTTTGTAAAATTAAGGTAAAAATGTTTTTTCGAAATTAATATTAAGAATAAAATGTAATACACTTTCTAGTTTCTAACTTCTAATATTGCATCCTAACATTATTGATATGGATTTGAATTTAATATTGAGCTTTTTATCTAATATTGCGATTAGTAATAATTGTATAAGAAATAATTTATAACTCAATCTTATTTGTACATTGCTATAAATGTACTCAGTGATAAAAAATTATGTAAAGCATCACAATTCTATTAATATGTTATTACTATCACTAATGCCTCATTTGGTATTAAGATTGAAATGTTATGAATAGATTCTTTCATTACTTTTGGCGAAAATGATGTTTCATGAAATTTTAAAAGTTGTTTATTTCATAATTTTATCTATTTTAATAGCTACTTTCAAAAGTAGATAGGTGATTAGTTTTTATAAATAGTTCATGGAATGAAACTATCACACCATTTTATAGTTCTTATTATAAATATAATATTTTAAACAAAAAAAATTATGTCCTATTTTTCATAAACCTTAATATATAAATTTAAATAAATTTAAAATTATTTATATTTTGGTATTTAAATAATAATGTTTATTAAACATCAAAGTACTTTTTTAAGCAGTTTATTTGATCCGTATCACAAAAATAACTTATTTTATTAATCGCAGCAATTCCTAATAGCCTTAAATAAACCATTGACCTTTGACCACTTTACATGAAATAATATTAATTAAATAATCTTCATCAATGCCTATATTTTCACGTTTGATAATTTTTTTTTAAAAAAAAGTCCTTTAGGGCTTGTTTGTGATTATTTTTAGGAGATTTAAAAGTTAATTTTATATTTAGTAAAAAAATTCAAAATCACTTTTATCAAAATCAACCCTCCTAGAACTGATTTTGAAAAGCAGTGAACGAGTATCTTTTAAATCTTGATTTTGAAAATCAATTTTATCATTTTAATATAATTCAATAAATATCCTTACAATTATTACATAAACTCAAAACCGTCCTTATTCAAATTGAAAATAAAATCAATATTTCAATAATTTTTTATTATATAAAGAAAGAAATAAACTTAATATAATATAAATTTTATTTTTAATTAAATTATTATAATACACAATTAAAAATATTGTATGTATATGTTTTTATATGAGGAAGTAAATTTTATCATACATTATGTTCATTTTAGTCATTTATTTTTTTTATGGCAGTTTAACAATAAAATTTACCAAACACCCACAACTATTTTTAAAACTTACAATACTTCTGAAAATAAAATTTACCAAGCATTTAACTGATTCTCTTCAGACCTGATTATTTTTACAGCACAACTAATAGCAATTATTTTAAAAGTTACAGCATTACCAAACTGACCTTTAATTTATGATTAATTATAAGCATGACTGTGAAAAAGAACATCTCATATCGCATACAAAGTTATTTTCATATTTGAACATCGTTTTTATACCGGATGAATGTAGTTTATTCTTAACTTGATTTCTAAGTATAAAATGGGAAATTATTAGTCATATACTCTTAAATGTCACTAATATTATTTGTGCTCAACTCTTTTAATAGGTATCATTCGTATACCCTAAGTTGGTAAAACGTTTCTGCCGTCAACCAATCCAGTAATCAACTATTAGAATATACTGATGTCATAAGGATAGTATGGTCTTTTAACCTAAGAGAAGCTGCGTTAAAAAATGACATGTCATCTTTTTTAAGTGAAATATATTACTTTACGAACTACATGTCCTTTTATTGAAATATTACTATATGACATGTCGTTGTACTGTAATATATTTGTATGACATGTCGTTTTATATAAGGGTAATGACCATGTTTTATCAGATGATATGTCGTTTATATTGAACATTAATAGATGACATGTCGTTTAACGTGATAGTTATTAGATGACATGTAGTTTTATTATTAAAAAAAACTAGTTTAACAAAAAGAAACACATGCAGTACACACTAGAGTAGTACGGGTTTGGACTAATCTCTGGATTAGATCTGGGTATCACTTGAGAAACCTGGAATCTAGATTTTATAAAAAAAATTATAAAAAAATATTTTAATTTAACTAATTATATTTTTTATACATTTATTCAATATATTTAAAAATTTAAAGTTTATATTTTATGTTTAATTTTATTAAAATAAATTTAAAAATTATAAAATAATTAAAATTATATTCATAAATATAAAAATTTAAATTATATATATATAAAATTCAGGCTTAAAAAGCCTAAAAAAATCCAGCTCGGAATAAAATTTATTAACATACCTGGGTTTTCAAAATTTCAGATTGAATCTAGGTATCGCAATATCCAGCCCCAACCCAGACTTTGCCAACTTTAGAGACAGCACGGCAAACGTAGAGGCAATCTCTTAACTTGTATGACCAAAAATCTCTTTAAAAAAAATTATTGTGGCGTGAGTGTGTTGCCAGCTTTCCTTTTGCTTTTTCTGCTCTCTTTGTGTGTAAATAGAAGAATAAAATACGAGAATAAGAGATTCGATCATGTGTATTGCGTGTGTTTCTTTTTATTTTACTGATTTTTTGGATAATCAAACGACATATCGTCTGTAAAAATAACATGTCATTCTTTAACATTCCAGTAAACCAATATGTCGCCTGTAAAATGTTGTCATTCACTCACATAAGCCGACATGTTATACAATTATATTCCATTAAAACGATATGTCATATACTTATTTTATAGTAAATCGATATGTCATACAGTTATATTCAGTAAAATAACATGTCGTCTGAAAACAATACATTTTACTGAAAGGGAACGACATATCGTTTTTTATCATAGTTACTCATTTGCTTGTTTCAAGGACAAAATCATCATTTTACTAAAATTCCATTAACTTTTTAACTGAAGCAAATGATGGGTAGACCACAAATGTCTTTTATCAACTTAAAATATATGAGTGATATACGTTAAAAGTGTTATAGTATAAATGATATTGATAACATTTAAGAGCGTATAGTTGATATTTTTCTATATAAAATTGATTTTATTACCAGTTCTTGATAAAAACAGTCTTATAGAATCAACTTTTCGAATTACCAAGAACATGTAAGATTCTCTTCTCTTGCTGTAATTAAAATGACAACGCAGCTAAAGCTATTTCGGACGGCAGAAAATTACACACTGCATTAATAGATAGAAATTTATTTTTAAACTGTCAATCTTCAATCTAGACCCACATATTTCATAGAATACAAATTTCATACTCTATGAAACTATATTTTACAAAATATATGTGGATGTTCTCACGGAGAAAATTTTCATGGTTTGACTATATCATTCAAGAACCCTAGGAAAGCATGTCCAGTTAACGTCCGGATGAAAACTATTGACTCGCATAGCTCCAACAGCTGCAGGCAAGGTGGTGAACATGGCGATCATCGTCATCCGTTGGCACCAACTTCTGGCCAAGTTTCTCCATCTTGCTTCTTTCAGAGTATAATATTGATTTGATTGGAAGAATGGAAGCAAGGCATGCTATTTATAAGGGGGACTGTGACTAAATTTAGTTGGCAAATAAATTATTATTAATTTAAGAAACTATATTCAAAATTTATTGGATAATTTAGTAGTTGACAATTGTTAGTGTATTGGGTTAACCAAAAAAAAAAAAAAAAAAGAATGAAGCAAGTATATATATTTAGTAAAATAATTGACAACATAGATATAATTTGGGTGTTAGCTTTATTATTAAATAGTAGTTATTTCATACTATACCACAATTTCAAACATTAAAATATTAATTAAAAAAAAAAAAGATGATTCACAAAACTTTAGTTTTTTTTAGATTAGAATTTACCTAAGTTACATTTAGGGTAACTTAAACCCCCACTAAAGCATGCAAAGGTGAGTAACTAGCATATAAGGTCATGTAGGGCTAGGATCTTCTTTTGGCTTATTTTTAGTGGGTTGTAAGTAATACTAAATATGATTTAGGGAGACCTTTTAAATTATTATTACTATATATTATGCAAAATTAAATGAACTTTTCAAATAAACCATATTTTGGAGATTTGGTTCATGAATTTTGGAGGAAATTTGATTTTCTCTAAACATTTGCGATTTTTATTGTCATTTTACAATTTTAATAATAAATTATCATTAGTAGAATATATAGGGGGTGTGTTTGGTATGTCAGATTAGATTATATTAATTTAAGAAGATATTTATTTATTTATTTTTCTATATGTACATTTGCACATTCTCTTTTAATAAGGACAAACATCCCAATTTTTTTTTTTATCTCAAATCTCATCCTAAATGACATGCTATTCATTGAGTTATTGATAATTTTTTACAAGATTCAAGAGAATTAATTATATTAGCTAATCGATTAATGTGTAGTGTTATATATTTTTTAATCAAAATACATATGTATAATTTGCTAGGCTTAGCTGAATGTATTTCGAGCAGCTTTAGAATATTGGGGGTTCACCCCTTATTTTATATAAATAAGTAAAAGAATATTGAGTATTCACTCCTCATTTTAAATAAATAAGTAAAGGAAAAATAACATTTACACTCCCAAAATTTTAAAAAATAATTATTGACACCTCCATACTTTTAAAAAGAGACACCAAGATCTCATTTTGACCATAATACCATTTACTTCTATTATTCCAAACAAATGAATATTTTTAATAAATACAAATATTATATAAATAATATATTCTATGCAGTAAATAACAATATAAAATTATTTTAATATTTAAATAAATTTAAATATGCGAATTATTATATTATTTTAATAATATATTTTTATTTATTGTAAAAATTTTAAATATATTTTTGTATTAAATATATATTACAATTAAAAAAAATTCACATACTAATAATTTTAAAATTGTTATTTTGCATAATATTCAAAATGATTTAAATTTATTCTATTTATTATAAAATTTATTTTAATATAATAAAATATATATATAATAGATTGTAAAATATTAAAATACTTTTAAATATTGAAATTATTTTAAAATGTATATATTATTACATTTATTTCAATGCCATATTTTCTATTTGTTATAAAATATTAGAGTTAATTTTTTTTAAAGATAATAGAGACAAATGATATTATGGTTAAAATAAGATCTCAGTATCTCATTTTGAAACTTTGAAAGTATTGATGATCATTTCTATAAATTTTAGGAGTGTAGATGTCATTTTTTCATAAGTAAATGCATGTAAGACATATAAATAAAAAATAATGGATATCGACAAAAGTTAATATGTACTTAAAGTTTAATTATTAAAGAGTTAAGCCTGTGAAAAAAAAAAAAAAATTGCTGGTAAGAAACCTTATTTCCAACTCTTAGAATGTAGAAAACCTATCAAGGAGTTTAGCTGAAAAAATAAACAACTAATAAACAACTTTATTTCCATCTTTTTAACTTATTAATTATAATAGAAAATTCACTTCATGCAAAATTTTTAACTTATTAATTATATAATATCAAGGCCAAATCCAAGAGCTTTATTAGTATTAAGATGCTATAACTTTTAAGTAATTTCTGATGACAAAAAAAATTGTAATTATAATATAAAAGTATGCTGTGTTTGGTAAATATGATTTATATTTTTTTACAAAACTAGTAAATATACTATATATTTTTCAGTAGTATAATTATAATATAGAAATATACTCGTGTTTGGTAAATATGATTTATATTTTTTTTACAAAACTAGTAAATGTACTATATAATTATTGGATAGATTTAACTTAAAAAGCTATAATTATTTACCAAATACTTTGTAATTATAACTTTTAAGACACAACTATCCTACAGCAGTACTAAACAAGCCTTAAATTATGGGCAAGTTCTATCCAACCAAATTCAATCCAGTAAATGGCATACAAAATGCTCTTAAGCATTTTGAATTTGAACTTAAGAATTAGAGAATCATAAAAAAACTCTTCTAATTGAATTTTTCAAATACTTATTTACTTACCTATGTGATAAATAAAAAAGTAAAATATAAGTTATTTTTTAAAAAACTCTTCAAATAAAAATAAATTTATATTATTTTAATCAAACTTTTTTCTCTACCAAATTAATAACAAGTATAATACTATTCCATTCAAGGAATAATGAGATAAAAATAATATAATATTAAATTAAAGGCTTTAAAGTATTTACTAAATACTTTGTAACTATAATTTTTAAGACACAACTATCCTATAACAGTATTAAACAAGTCTTAAAAATCTATGCAAGTTCTATCTAATCAAATTCAATCCAATAAATGACATACAAAATGCTCTTAAACATTTTCAATTTGAACTTAAAAATTGTAGTATCAGAAAAAAACTCTTTTAATTAACTTTTCAAATACTTATTTGCTAACCTATGTGATAAATAGAATAGTGAAATATAAGTTATCTTCTAAAAACTCTTTAAATAAAAATAAATTTATATTATTTAATCAAACTTTTTTCTCTACCAAATTAATAACAATTATAATACCACTATCTTCAAGGAATAATGAGATAAAAATAATATAATATTAAAATAAAGACTTCAAAATATTCTTTAAATGATATTCTTCAAATTCTTGAAGAAAGAGAATCATTTAAAAAAATTTATTTAAAGAATTTTTAATTTTTTAATTTATATAACTCTTTAAATAAATAATAAAATTTTATTGAAAAAATTTTTGGATGCTTTCAATGCAACAAAGCTTTCATAGGTCAAAACAGTCTTACATATCATCTTTCCGAATTACAAAGAACATGCGCATGAGATTCTTGTCTCCTGCGGTAATCTAATTGATAAAAGCTAAGGCAATTCAGATGACAGAAAGTTGCTTAGCCCATTGGGTATATAAAAAGATGGAAATTTATTTATTTTTTATTAGCAATCTTCAATCTAAATTCCCCCATATTCATACTCCATGATACATATAAATCAACATTTGAGACATCAGTGCATGCATGAATATAAGAAATCTCATATTTTACAAAATAAATGAGGATGTTTCTTGAGCAAAGAAAATTTCATGGTTTATGCATCTCATTTAACTGTTGGGCGAAGCAACAAACAGGAAACGCGGGACAACATTTCCTGTCCCAGTCCGGATGAAAAAGATCGGCTCGCGCAGCTTCGACGGCAGCAGGCAAGGCAGTGAACACGATCATCATCACCAGCAGTACCATTACCACCAACTTTTGACCAAGTGTCTCCATCTAGCCAGCTTGCTTATTCTTTCAAAATAATATTTGAGGACTCTAGCTAGCTGAATTTGAAAGGGCGATTGATTTGATTGGAAGAATAATGGATGCTAGCCAGGCTACTTGTGGTTGGGGGTTATAACTAAATTTTGCAGGGAAATAACTAGTAGTACATGGTAGAACAACTAGAGCGTGTTTGGTATTTGCCATATTAGATTTGATTAATTTGGAAAGAGATTTATGTTTTTTCTACTTGCGCATGTAGTATTAAACGCTATATATATATAGGGTCCGGCTAAGTTACAAACATTGTAACTTACACTACACACACAAAGTTATGTGGGGTCCATTATTTGTTACAAGTTTTTGCATGTTTTGTGTGTGGGTTGTAAGTTACAATGTTTGTAACTTAGTAAAACCCATATATATATAATACACGTATGACTTGGGCTTATATTTTTTAGTTAAAAACCTGTGTTTTTATATTGAGGAGATACTGAGCTAAAAAATCAATTTAGCTTTACCCACCACTGAATTTAATTAATAATAATAATAATAAAAAATAAATATATGTATGACTTATAATTAAAAAATAATGGATGTGGTCAAAAGTTAATACATACACAAAATTTATCAAGGAGTTTACCCAACCCAAAAAAAAAAAAGCAGCTGGTAAATAACTTTATTTTCATCGTTGATCATGCTATTATAATATTAAAAAAAAACCACTAAAGTCTTTCATTTTCTTTTTAAATTACAAAACAATTCACATTTTCAAGATAACAAACATATAATGAACTAATTTTCTTTACTGAAGTATGTGTTTTGCTTATCTTTTAATTTTTTCTTATTTTAATTTCCAAAGAAATCTATTATTAGAAAATTATTATTATTATTATAGTCATTTTATATATATATTCCGTAAAGAGAGTTTGCCAGGGTGAAAATGTGGTATTTTTTTTTTAAATTTAATAAATGGTGGGCAAAGTGTAAATTCATTTTTTACCCTTATCTCTTCCAAAATTTGAACCAACCAAATAAAATTGTTTGGGCAATGTGACATGCTATTACTACTGTGCTTATTAGCCCACTTCTTCAATATAACGTCACTTCTTTTATTATGGACATACATGGAGCAAACTGAAACTTCTCTCATGTTTTGCCTTCATTTGTTTTGTTGAATCACTTTTTTCATTTTGGGTGGCTCAGTGTTCAGTCAGTTATAAAAGATTTTGGTAGAACCTCACTACAGTGATGGCTCACAGTTTTGCGTATTATCGAGAGAGAGATTATATTGATGAAAAAAAAAAATTAATCATTATATAACATCAAGGCCAAATCCAATTAACTCTGGTCAAGTTCTGTCCAATTCAATCTAATCGATTGCATACAAAATGCACTTATTTGAATTTTGGACCCAATGTAAACTGATAATTGACTCAGAACAAATTCAATCTCTGTTAACCCATTGGTGGAGGTCGAATCGAGAAAATTCCTTAAAAAACTGAAAGCATAATTGAAAAGACAAGTTGATCATGCGATGACTGAAGATTATTGCATTGTTCATCAGACCCATTAAAAATGCAACCCTTTCAACTATAAAATTACTGCCGTGTTCATAGCAGAGGTCCTCAAAGAAATACGAAGAGCAATGAGGGAAAAACAGAGGTGATCACAGTAACAGCACCTGGACTTCCGGAGGGTTAACCACAAAAGTTCAGTTTCTTCATCACCTTGGCATAAGCGAGAGGAACTAATGCAGGTTGTCTGAGTCTCCTTTTTGATTTTTTTGACTGCATTAAACACCAAAAAATTGTAAATCTCAAGTACATGTCATTTTCAACTTCTGATTAAACACTTGAAGTTTGATCAAATTTGAGAGTAAGATACAATATGTGCATCTTCAATTAGAAGCAAAGAGGTAATTGTTTTCCAGAGATCCAGATTATAAACTGTTGTTGCTCCAATTCTAAGGGTGAGCCTGTTTCATTGCAGATAAGAGGTACACCTTAAATTTCTCCCCACATTTTGAAGCTACAGAATCTTGAAAGCAGCTCAACCATCACACAAGATAAGAGCATTACTTGGTGCTGCCGAAAGGTCTTGCAAGTACATAGACATATAAATCTGACTACTGAAAAATAACCGTACTTTCTGCTATTCAGACCAAGCATTAATTTTTTCTGCTATTCAGACCAAGCATTAATCTCATGACTTGAAATATAAAGATATCCTCAACTTTTAACGACAAAACCTGAATATACAAAGTTTTTGTGTTTGAATGTCAAAAAAACACCTCGAGTGGTTTTTCAAAATGTGAACTTTTGGAAAATAATAATAATAATAATTGGAAAAGAAAGATAAAAAGGCATTGAAGCTGCTGGCTCTCCTCTCATGAGGCAAGCTCTTTCTCTTGGATTTTCATACAAACCAAGACAAACTAAATTATGAGCAACAAGTACTAGGACTACGTGCAGAAAATAGAACTAAATTCCATTCATCAAGTAAACAGGGGTTTCAAATTGATACCAGTGGAGAAAATCGGTTAGGGAGAAGACATAGAATGTAGCGTCAAAAGTTTACTAATGAAAAATAATTCTTATGCGTAATGAATATTTTAGAATTAAGCAATCAGATTAGGATAAGTTGAAATTTCAACACAAGTGTAATTCAAATTGCTTTAGTGCCAGTTTGAATTTAAAGTTGAAGTTAATGTTTCAAACACAAGTGCAATTAAGGTTACTCTAGTGTCTCGCTTAAATTAAACATTTGGTATTACAGCTTTCAAATCTCTAGAAAATGAAAGCAAACCACATACTTTATAACTCTTAGTAACCTATGACCAACTAAAAACTAATGCACAAATCTATTTCCATACAACTATCATATTTACACTAATTTTCTCTACTAGCACAGAGAAATTAAATATATCTACATAAGATTAAAATAAACAGCTTGCCGTAGTCCTGCATCAGCCCTTTACCACTGAGATTCATTGGCTAGCTACCAATTCACCTGTCCATTTTCTTGTAACTATAACAAATAGTAGAGTTGTCTGAATCAAAGGAAAAACAAAACCAAAGGATAGTGCGCTAAGAGGTTCACACATCCAAAGTGGTCTTCATGATTTCGTGAATGCATGGGGCCTTTGGGCTGTTCGGTCTAAGTGGGTTACGAGGTCATGCATAGTCCTCAGCCTATTCAGTCTACAAATAGGTGCTCAGGGCTGGCCATATGCATAGATATGCACATAGATGTACACAGAAAATGACATGCTGTTAGCAGATAACAGGGAACAACCAAATATCTACGCTACAAACGTCAAGACACATAATGTCTAGTAGATATAGAGCATTATCATGTAAATCAAACACATGAAAAGCAAATTAAACAAACATCTAAAGCCAACAAATAACAGGCATTCACTAGCATATAAACCAAGTTTCTTCCCTCCGTAGTGCCTATAGTAGTGAAACATACGCAGACCTAAAGTAAAACAAAAATTTCTAGAACATCGATTCATACCTTCAAGTGTGCGTTATGTCTTTTTCCCTCATGCCAGCGACGTACTTGTCCATCATTCATTGTCCTAAACCTCAACTTGTATGACCTGACAAGTACGAATTCACACCATATGATCCATCAAACTAGAGAATAGTATCACAAACAAAGTGTATACACTTATTCAACTAATACAAACAACATAAACCTACGAATATGATTTCATTTTATTCTTCTTCAATTTGGAGGTAACCGGAGTCACCGGCTTCCTCCTCTTCTTCCGATCCCTTGATGACACATGCCTCACTTGAATAAACTATACAAAAACAAAAATTAAAAAAATACAAATAAAATAAATTAATCTCTATAAGAAAAAAAAACCCAAACAAATAAACTGTTAATCCTAATCAAGTGAGCTAATAATTAGTTCAAGATTCAAAATTTAGGCCATTTTAAGTAAACAAAGATGAGGAACTTACAGAGAGAGGCAAGTGAGAGGAGAATAAGGAAGGCGCTGCCGCCAGTGACGGTGGAGGATAAGAGCAGCAACGGGTTATGTGTGAAGAAGAAGAAGATGGGTAATTGAAAAGTGGACTAAGCCTCCATTTGCTTGAAGGCGCAGAGTGGAAAGGTCGGTAAGTTGGAGCAGGTGAATGGAGGAGGAGGCGGCGAGACGACGTGAGAGTTAAAGTGCGAACATTGTTGCAGATTCTCTGCATTTCTACTGCTAATGGAGCATCAAAAAATGCTTTGTTATTGAAGGAGACGGATTAGTTGGTTTCTTTGATCCTGGGGATTTTGGGGCTTTAGTGAGGGATTTGGGTTTCGGCTTAGGGTTGCAACAATGATGTTTTAGAGTTGGCGGGTTAATCACTGATTATTAAAATAATAAGGGGCTAAATCCAAAATATGTACTTTTGTGCTCTGGGTTTGAAAAATTAATAAATTCTTTTTTTTATTTGAAATTATTAAAAATAATGTGAAATTTTTTAAAACAATTGTTTGAATTGGTGGTGTGGTTATATAATTAGAGGGAGAAAATATCACCACATACTAATATTTACTAAATTATTATTAATTATTTATTCATCTCATTTGCATATACCGAAATATATTGTGAAAAAAATAAAAAGAAACAATAACATGATTTCGAGCTTGATCTAAGTCTTATATAGGCTACTTTTATGCTTTGTCTCCGCCCACCAGCATCCCATCTTAGCTTTTTCTAGCCGCAAATCTCACTAGTATCTTCTCATAAGCTAATACCATATAAACAAATGTTTCTTGAGTGATCCATAAAATAGGCAATACAAGGCTGGCAAAAGCTCTGTTTCCCCTTCTAGAATGCAAGAGAGGCTAATCCAGTTTGGCTTGCCTTCCGGTGGGAAACAGGACGGCTGTCACACTTGCGCGTCACTGGAGAATTGATTTATTTGATCTGGATATAATATGCAAACTTTGCAGTGCATGCATGGAGTTGAGGCCGCACCGTGAATGCATGGATGGGTAGTAAAGTCTCCAAATTAAAGCAGGCCCAAAAAAAGATCTGCAGTGTTCATTGCAGGCATAATTTGGTGCCAAATGAGTCACCCTGTTACTTCATTGGGGGTTCCTAATGTTGGTATTAACTAGTAAGAATCTGACTCCTCACACTATAGTAACAACTAACAACATTCATTGGCTTCTATGAAAAAAATTACCTATGTAGGAAAGCAAATTAAATTAAAACTCAATTAAATAAAATACTCCTAAACTTTATGAACTTAATTTAAAAGAAAAAAAATGAAACAATAGATGTTACAATGGCCGAGAAATCCTTATATAAGTGTCTTTGAGGGTAGTTTTTTTTTTTAATTAACGACCCATTACCTGGGAATTATGTGGCACTGCTTATGTCTTTACCCATTCAAGGAATTTCTGAAATGTCTTGCAAGAGGAACCACCTTCTCTGACACTACTCATGGCTTTTCCCTTGAGTTCCAAAGCCCTTGCTTTAAAATCTTGATCACCGAGCACTTGATCCATCTTGATTTTAATTTCTTCTCTTGTAATGATGCCGCTTTCGTTTTTGTCGAACTTCAATCCCACCTTCCAAATGTCACAAATGTATTTCTCGTTCAGGTATTGTTCAGCATAAAATGGCCAGCACAAGAAAGGAATGCCATTGCTGACACCTTCCATGGTGGAATTCCAACCACAATGGCTCAGGAAACAGGCAATGGAAGGGTGGTTAAGAACCTTCTGCTGAGGTGCCCAGCCGATCATCTGTCCTCGAGTAGAAACTCTCTCTTGAAATCCTACTGGGTATGCATCATTTGCATCAGTACTGGTAATATCTGGCCTTACAACCCATAAAAATGGTCTGTTGCAAAGTTCTAGTCCTAATGCTAATTCATGAAACTGAACTTGGTCAAGAATTGTAACGCTGCCAAAAGCAACATAAATGACAGAGCTTGGTTGCTGTTGGTCTAGCCATTTCAAACAGCTTGAGTCTTCGCGCCAGAAGTATCCTGCTGAATTCCCTAGACGGTTGCTTGCCAAAAGTGGTCCTGTTGGCAGCAGTTCCGGCACCATGGTGAATGCTCCAGACTCGAGCTCATATGTTGAGTTACAAAACTGGAAATTTACCGCTCTCATTGCTTTTATGATTTTATCCAGTGAATCGAAAAGAATTTCCTGCGAGGTCAAGTCACCAATTTGTGCCCAAAAACAGTTTTAGAGTTCATTTCAGGCATATTTGGTGCCAACCGAAACGTCTGATTCCTGATAGGAGTTCCTGAAGTTGAATACAAAACAAAGAAAATTACAATAGCATAAAATAAACAACCAGACGTTTGAACTCCTAACACTATTACTCCGACATGCATCATCAAAGTCTGCTGAAGGAAGGTAAAGAATTAAATGACATATATAGAATCATACCATTACTGTCAATGATTCCATCTTCAATAAGTTTGGGGATACGAAATATCAAGGCCACTGATGCTGCTGATGAAGGCCAAAAGACAGCCCGCCTGATGACGTTCATCTTTTTTGCTACTTCCATAGACCACCCCATGTACCCATCTGCAATGAAACAATCAATTTTTTCACCTTCTCCACTGTTGATCTCTTCTATGAGCTCCTCCAACTTCCCCGGCATACCCTGTAAAAGTTTTTCATTTAGTTTTCCTAAATCGTTTCTATCTTCCCATGGTTCCATTCCATCTGGGATCGAAACCAAATGTATTTGCTCCCCAAGACAATTCTTTCCCTCCAATGATTCCATTACCCGCTTGTGATCATAATCCGTGTTAACAAATGTGACTCGGAAGCCATGTTTTGCCAGACACTGAAAACTCCAGCAAAGGAATTACATGGCCTTGTGCTGGACCAGGAAGTACTAAAACATGTGGACGGCTCATTTTCTTTTTTTCCTTTTTATGTTTACCTCATTGATTTTGCTATGAACTTGATGCTTTCATAGGGATTGTGAGGGGCAGGTCAGTAGCCCATGTTTGGTTTTCTGTCTTTTTCTTCTTAATATCTACTATGTGATATATGTTTTAATTTTGAACCTGAAGCTGGTTATCTTCTTATCTGCCGCTTTTAAGTTCTTTATCCATCTCTTCGTTTTTTCACTTCAGGGAATTATTGATCTCAATGTTTTACAGATTACAAAACAGTAACAAAACACTAAGTTGCTGTCCAGCTTGGCTTGCCTCTCACTTGGGATGCAATGCCCCCGCATAAAAAAAAATTTGGTGTCAGTATGCGTATTGCTACAGTGCATAAAATTTTTTACGTAAGATGTTAGCATGGGATGAATAGGTAACTACCGGAGATAACAAGTTAGGTTACAGGTGTTTATTTTAAGAATATAAGGTATTATTTTGAAACTTGTAACAAGATCAACCAATCAAGAATGACTTGTATTGTTCTACTCTATTTCTTTTATGATCATTTTTCAATTTTAAAATTTTGTCTTTTTTTTTCTTTAAACATTTTGTTGTTTTATTATAATTTATTTACTTTTCTTATTTTAGTTAGTGAATTTTATAATTATATCATATTTCATATTTGTCTATTTTGATAAATTAACAATATTTAAGCTTTTTATAAAATAAATACAAAATTCTAGTTTTATTCATTTAGACTTATTCAATAAAATTACCATTATTCAAAAACCTAATGTCTCTATTAATAAACCCTTAAACGTTTCCATTCCGTCAATTTTATTGGTAGAATTTTATATCCCAATATCACATAAGTTAATATACCGGTTAATTAAGTGAGTTTAGGCAATGATTAGCAAGGAAAAAAAAACAAAGAATTATCTCAATTAAATCAATATTACATAAATTCGAAGCAATGACCAATAAAACTGTAAAAGGCACACAAGAAGTTGCTTAAAATTAACAGCATGTGGATTGTACTATTCAACCAAAAGATAAAAAAAACCAAAAAAAGGTTAAAAAATGAAAATCATACATGCCTCCATTATTTACTTTAAAAGAATAACAGATTTGACTACTTGAGAAAGTTCACTTGCATTACTAAAGCAGTTTCTTCCTGAGCATATTCCTTTATACTAATACTAGTATCTAAACTAGGCATAGGGGATCCCTTCTTACTGTCTTCATGCAAATGCCCAGCAGCCATGGCTCCACCAACATCACCGATGTTCCCAAATAGCAGCAAAAAATGAGACCCCAAAAGCAGTGCTCACATTTCCACTCACAGCAAAGCCAGCACAAGTTCCTAGTGCTTTTACGCACGAGTGCATACAGAAAATGCACTTCCTTTGCCATGTGGTGTACAATCTAGCAGCAAAACACTCCTAAAAGAATGCAAAAGCCCCGCAGAAGTGGTTTGAATGGAGCAAAAAGTAGCACATGATGCCTCTGCCAGTTCTTTTCCTTGTAGTAGAATCCCATGCCTGAAGTCAATAGAGCTAAGGGGAAACTGCTGCACACACACACCCATCTCAACAAGATTTTGACGCCAAGGTATACTCACTGGCAAAGAAGTAGTTAGATTCTAAACTTACTTAATGATTAGATTGATTATCTTTCAATTTAGAGCAGAGCTGCTACAATATCTACTATAGAACTGGACAAAATCTCTAATATATCTTCAGCTGTCGTATGTTGAATATCTTATATCTATATGCAATCTAACAGTAATTAGTTCTTAAACTAACATTAGACATAACATTATATATTTTAGATTCTATTTGTCCTATAAGGTGAATCCTTATGTCTAGATCTTCACTAATCTTAGATTAAGTATGACTCTATTGAAAGCGAGATTAACTCAACTTAAGAAACCTAATCTAAAACCACATATTATGTTAATTTGTTTCAATAAGTCATACTTTTTTTTTTAGGTTCCTTCTTAGCTAGTATCCACTAAATAGATAATCAATCGAAATAAAGAATTGCAATAAGTAAAATTAAAACAAAATACCGTAATAGATTATGAGCAACAAATACATGTAAATCAAATAACCATTACCTAACTACAATTAAGTTTATCTCATGATGTGCTTTGAAACAGTAACAACACGAGTGTTTATCTTGAAATACATTATCAAAGATAGAGCAATATAAACCAATACAAGGTAAAAGTTGAGATACAAATGAACCAAATATGTTACTCTTTAATCTTCAGTTATCTTTTATTTTTCTCCACGAAAAATCCTCTGCTGCACCTTTGAAATCTTTTTTTTTATTCTTTTTGTGTGTGAGAGCTATGCACAATATGTTTTCTTAAAATATGTTCTTTTATATCTTGCGATTAAGGCAACCAAAAAGTATGTGGACATTTGTCTATTCTTGATATCATAGGACTATATTTCTTTTTATGTTGTCTGCCACTATTTTGTCTCGCATCTGACAGTGGTAGTGCAATAACGATTGTAGCATACTTTGTTTGTTAGTGCATAAATAGTCAGGACAATTTTATTTATTTTGATCATAGATTGTTTTAGCAATTGCTACAATATTTTCTTTGGTTTAGACTTGTTTTTTTGTTCATATACATATAAGTCTTTTGTCAATTTTTACAAACATGTTGATACAATAATGTAGTCTTTCTTCTACAGGCGTCCATAAAAAAGACATAAGCTTTTGAGTCATCTACAATATGCACTTGAACATAGCATAAAATGATCCAAAACACATCAAACTATTGTACTAGATTTAAATAGATACTTATATAAAATGCAACAAAAAATAGGATAAAAATTAATCATTTACTTTCTAAGTAATACTAGTTTAAGTTTAAAAATACTTTAATGACTTCATTTCATAGAGTTATAATGTAAAATAAGGTAACTAAGGTCCTGTTTGGTATTAAAACATTATATCTTTTAAGCTACAACTACTATAAAAAAATACTTATGAAATAAAAATTAATAGCATATAATAAATAAAAATTTTTAAATAATAGTTTTAATAAAATTAGTAATGATATAATAGATTTTCTATTGTACAAGTGTAAAATCAATTCAACTTAACTTCTAAACTATATCTGTTAGTGTTTACAAAATATTTTAATGATATAACTTTTAAATTACAATTATCTAATTTTAATTCAAAATAGAACTAAAAATAATTTTCATATCATTCTGCTAGCATTGCCTCAATGTATACTATTATACATTTCAATATAAGAGTGTTGTTGGGATGAAACTACGTTGCAACAGTTGTAATATACCACTCATTTTTGTTATTTTAGTTTAATTACACAACACTATCTTACATTTTATTTAAAATTAAATAGGCACTAGAAGTTACAAGCTTTAACACATAAGTCCATTTTTATGGATAAAATAACATTTAAAAAGAATTTTAATTGTTATTATTATTATTATTATTATTATTATATTAATATTATTGTAATTAAAATTTAATATTTTAATTATTATTTATTATTATTACTACTGTCATTAATATCATCATTATTAATAATATTAATTGATATTTTAAATTTATTAATTTAATTATTTTAATAATTATTATTATTAAGTAATTTAAATAATGTTAAACATATTTTTATTTTTATTTTTATTATAAGAAATAAAAAATATATTATAATATTATTTTATTATAACATATTCCATTTATACATTAATAATTAATATAAAATAATAATTTAATATAATTAATAATAAATTTAAATAATGTTAGTTTAATATTAATATAGTACAGTGTAATACAAAATATTATTTTATAATGATAAAATAATAAAGTGTTACAACCTAATACTTATTATATTTTTTTATTTTAAAATTTCACCTTTTTTATTTTATAATTTTTGAAGTATTAGAATGTAAATAACCTATATTTTTAATATATATTTAATTTATTTATTCTATATTAAATATATATTATATAATAAAAAATTATTGTTTATATTTATCGATTGTTTAAAAAATTTATATTGTTACTCTAATACCATAACTCATTTTTATGGTTAAATTAGATCAATAGATCAAACTTTAAAAGTTAAAAATAATATGAGTTATATAAGTAAATTTTTAAATTTTTTAATTTTTATAAGTTTATAATAAACAGTAGAGACTGCAATGATAATAATCAATTGAACATGTCTCTACTGTTAATAAAATTTAAGTTACCTTTCAACTGTTGCAATGTAATAGAATCCGTATTGTTGATATAGTTTTGATTAAATAATGTTTAAATAATACTTTTAGTTGATTACTGAAATTAAAATATTAGAAAAGTTATATTATTTTATTTTATTTTTTCAATAAAAAGATAATTTGATGTAACTTGTTGGGATCCAGCGCTGGATCCATGTAAAACATTCAGGTCAATAATTCCCACTACAAAACCAGCAAAAAAAAAAAAACAAAAACGGCAACTCTTGACTTTTGAAAATGTGTAGAAGCTTCACTTGAAATGCTTTATCAACAATGGTCACCAATCTCAATTTTTGTCTTTTCTAAGTTAATTACACTGTAATCCCTATATTATTATAAAATTAAAAAAATTATATTGTTCTAAATTTTAACCCATTAGTCCAACTTATTTTAATTTTTTGAACATTTTTTTGAAAAGTTAATTTTTTGAACTTAAATCAAAAGGTCGGGCTATTTTTTTAATTATTAATTAATATCCATCATCAAAATTATTTTTTTGAAATTACTCTATACACCTACTAAATGTCAAATATATCCTTGATAAATCTATTTTTTTTATTTTTACTAAATAAATAAATTAAAATAATATATAAAAAATTGATTAAATTATTTTTCATGTCCACTAATTTCATTTCCATATCTATAACAATTAACAATTGAATTATGTTACTGAGTCAAAGTCATTGAACATGAGATGTGGAAAAAATTCTTAAATAAATGTGGAGCAAAAAATGGTTTTGGCTCCAAATTCTTGTTAAAAAACTTCTAAACTTGTTCATTACGCTCTTAGATGTAAAAATAAACGAAGAACAAGTTGTTTCTTTCCTCCCACTTTTTGATACCTTCTTATTAAACAAAAAAAAAATTATTAATTGGTAAATTAATATATTTTTATTACATATTGAAATTATTGACAGCATATTAATAAGTATTATAAAAAAATATTATCTATAAATTATGAACAAGAGATTAAATTCATATTCACATTTATTATAAATATGACTTACAATTAATATATGATTTTACTACATGTTAAATTAGTTAATTAATAAGAAAGAGCCTTAATTTAAATATATTAATTCAAATATAAGAATAAGTCATTTATCAGAGAAAATTACTAGGTCAATGTACTTCATTGTAAAAAATTTAAAACATTTAGAACCTATGTGTCAAGATTTTCTATTTTTTCATTTATTGTAATTTTGTAGCAAACATTAGGGATTGTATTATTAATATCCCAATAGAAACATCTCAGCCATTGAACTAATTTTGTGTTAGGTCTTAACGTGGATTCCAAAAAAAAGTGGAATGTGACCGTTGTGGGAGCGTAGCTGGACCCGTTTTGCAGATACAAAACAGTGAATAAGCCTCCTGTGCATATAACAATTGGTGTCAGCACGCGTACTGACTGATAGAATTTTGCATATCAGTTAATTAAACGAGTTTAGGCAATGATTAGCAAGAGGAAAAACAAAAAAAAAAAAAAGCACCAAAGAATTATCATCGCAATTAAGTCAATATTACATTAATTCAAAGCAACGAGTAATAAAAGAATAAAAAAACTTACAATTAACAGCATGTGGGTTATACTTATTCAACCGAAAGAGAAAAAAAATTAAAAAATAAAAATCAAACGTGCCTCAGTTATTTCTGAAAAAGAATAACGGATTTGAGTATTTTAGAAAATTCACTTGCATTATTGCTTAAGCAGTTTCTTCATGAGCATGTTCCTTTATAATAATGATTAGCAAGTAAAAAAAATAAAGAATTAAAAAAAACAAAGAATTTTCATCTCAATTAAATTGATATTACATAAATTCGAAGCAATGACCAATAAAAGTGTAAAAGGCACACAAGAAGTTGCTTAAAATTAACAGCATGTGGATTGTACTACTCAACCAAAAGATAAAAAACAACCAAAAAAGGGTTAAAAAATGAAAATCATACATGCCTCCATTATTTACTTTAAAAGAATAACAGATTTGACTACTTGGGAAGGTTCACTTGCATTACTAAAGCAGTTTCTCCATAAGCATATTCCTTTATACTAATGCTAGTATCTAAACTAGGCATGGGGGATCCCTTCTCACTGTCTTCATGCAAATGCGCAGCAGCCATGGCTCCACCAACATCACCGATGTTCCCAAAAATCAAAATAAGAATCCCAATCGTAGCAGCAAAAAATGAGACCCCAAAGGCAGTGCTCACATTTCCTCTGATTGCTGATGCCACAGCAAAGCCAGCACAAGTTCCTAGGCCACGTTTGCTTGGGGGATAGAGAGTGGGGAGAGGAAAAGAATTTGATTTCTTTTCCACTTTATTTGTTGCGCCAAATTTAATAGAATTCAATTTCTATCAAGATGAGAAATTTATATTCATATTCCTTATCAATGTGTAAAGATTTCAAATTTCTTATCTTTTATATTGTAAAAATTTCAATATTATCCTCTAAATAAAATTAGTTTTTAATAAATTAAAGTGCAAGCAACTTATATTTATTTTCTTAAATTAGTAGGATAAAATTATTTAAAAAATGGAAAGCAGCAAAGTGAATCGTTAGACCGTCACCAAAGATGTAACACCACAAACTCACCCATGAAAACATTAAGAAAAATTTGGAATGTAACCTTGCATCATCATACTTATCACTACACGACAAAAAAATAATAAGCTAACAAATAGCTCTCTTAAAAAAAATTTAAATACAAAATGAGTAAGAGTAATTCTAAAGTTCTTAGCAAAACTTCTGTCTTCTAAGACCAAAAGCCATATTCCTAATAAGTTCGCAAAATGTTAGAGACAAGAAATAAGTCATCAATTCAATAAGAAAATTCATTTATAATATTAAAACTATTAATCATAATACATTAGATATTATAATAATCACGTTATCATTTGGCATAAGTGATTGATTCATTATAAGCATTTAAATAACCCAAACTTTCTAAAAAACATGTAAATATAGAACATAGTTAACTCTTGCCTCCAAGTTCTTATTATTGTTTAGGGTACCGTACCTCGCATTGTTCATAACATAACATCATATGTGCACAACATCATCATCATCCAACTAGTTGGCCATAATATAACATAATATCATATACAATATTTCAGACACTGAGCCAAAACATTTGAATCCATTTCACATACTTTTTCATAAATAACATTTGAAAGTCTTTAAATAACATTGAATCTTCTCTTTAATTATTTCAACATTTTGATAGAATCCTTTAAAAAATATTTATTTTAAAAGAAATTTCTTAACGAAATTCATTAAAACACATTTAAAAGATAGTTTTGATTTAAGTAAATACTTTATATTAAATAATTTTTTTAAAAGTTGATTTTACATTTTGAAATTCATTTAGTTACAAAAACAAACTAATTCCATTTTTACATAATCCTTGTATCTTAAACATATTCTATTATATAGTATATCATTTATGAACCTGTTTACCTCAAATTGTGACAACAAAAAATGAGAACCTCATCCTTAATCCATAAATACTTATACTAACATAGCACTTTGCAACACTAAACATAGATGTTACCAGCTTATGCTTCCTAGTTTAAACAACCTATACATATGTCATAAATTTATGAAAATTTATAGAGTTATCCTGCACAAGTGTGGCATTTCATATAAAAATTCACAAGAATCAATGCAAGTGATGAACATTTTTGAAAATTGACTTTTAACCAAAAGCAGAATACTGTCATTCAATAACTAAAATAGAGGTCTATGAATTTGAAAATTCACAAAATATTCATTGGGACTCATAAAATTCATTTATCTTGTTTTAATGATAGTAGACATAACCAATAAAGATATATAGAATTGAATTCATGATAGACAAACATATCGAATTTGAAATCGTATTATACAAAATTCATATCTTAGTTATGATCCAAAATAGAAATTAACTTTGATAAATAGACTAGCAGAAATTTGTATAAATTTAGATTCATATCACAAAGTAAAAATTCAATTCTGATCAATAGAATTGCAAATTCGAAAAATCATAACAATTCATGCTTTAAGAATTTTTGAACATGCAAGTAAAAAGCTCAGGAAATATAGTTTCAAACCATATAATTAGTTTCACATAATAAATCAAATTATATTCAGTGTAATATCCACACTACTCACAATTTCTTAGGATTACTAACATCATATTCTCATCAATTTTAAGAGTTAACCATGTGCCAATAATTATCAATCAACCAACCAGCAAAACAGAGCATATTTATAGACTAAATGAACAATACCTCAAGAGTTTAATGCCCCTCTTACAAAAGCAAAGCCAACCAAAAATAAGGTAAAAGACTCCAAACAAACTTCTTCCAAAATCAAAAGAAAACAGCACCTTTCTTCTCCTTTTTTTTTCCTTTCAATGAAAATATTTTCTACTCTCATTTTTAATACTGAAAAGTGCAAAGAGGGATATGGGTTTTGACCTTTTAACCTAACAAAAAGAAATTATTGGATAAGATAAGATTACTATTTCCCTTTTTTGTTTTAACTCTATTTTGTTGACACTTGTATAAAAAAATAATTTTATTTTAAAATAAAATAAAGATGGTGAAAATGTGAATAAAATCAAATAATAAGTATTACAAAAGATTAGCAGAAGGTCACCGGAAGTTCACCAAAGACATGTTTCACAATCAAAATTAGTACTAATGGAATCAACAGGAGTTGATCTACTATTCCAAGGAGTTAGAAAAGCAAATATATGTTGTTATTTACCTCAAATCATATTTAAATTATTGAGAACATTACGGCTTTTATATTTCCAATGATATAGTGTATTTTTGGCAAACTTAACTCTTCCAATGAGTAGATCGTCTGTTTCTAGTCTTTTTTATATATTTAAAGCAATAAAAAGTAGTGGTCCATGCAAGTCAACTATGCTGGTCAACGGTGGCCGTGCTGGTCAATAATGGTTGGAGGTGGCGGCGGCAGCAATCAACAATTGTAATTTTTTATAAATAAAATTCTCTATTTAACTAGATAATTTCAATGGGTTAATATATTATTTGTATTCAATAATCTTATTTGTTTATAAACTAATTTGAATATATAATTAGTTATGCAATGTTAGTTATGTTGATTATAAAATAATAATGAATTAGTTAAAAATATAATATAAAATTAAATGTTTTGTTATTAATTTATTTTTTAGATTAAATTAATTCATAACTTATTTTTTATATTTACTAATAATATTAACGATATAATATTAAAGCCTAATGGGTATACTTGTCCAAACAAAAAATATGTAATTTTTTCATTTCAAATTTAATGTGAAACCAAACAATAAAAATTAATTTTTATACTTCTTTCCTCTTATCACCTCTTATCTCCTCTGTCTTTTTATTACTCTCCTTTCATTTCTTATAACCAAATACCACCTTAATGCTTTTACCCATGATTGCCATATAGAAAATGCACCTCAAAGAATGATAATGTAGTTATTAAAATAGCGGGTTATCACAGGATGATTGTTTTGCGCAATGAACCCGTGCGGCAGTTAGACAAATTTTGTCTAAAGTTGTTAAGTAAACCTTTGAGTTTCTTAATAGCTAAGCCAAGAGTTTTTCGAAAGTGCTAAAGAGAAGAGAGTAGGAGAGCAATTTAGCAAAATTTAGAAATTGTATTACTCAAAAGAATGCTTACAAGAGTGCTTGAGATGCTTACTCAAGTACTCGGTGTTCAAATGCTTAATGCCAACTCATATTTATAGAGAGGTATGTCAAGCTCTAGGGCTTGCTAAGTCCTAGAGAATTCTATGTACATGTACGAAATTATGAAGAATTCTAGGGTATGTACAAGTGTGATAGATGTGCTAGAGTTTTACTGGAACTTTCTAAGATCGGGCTAAGCTAGCACATATTGACTTATGGTCTTGGACCATTTTTGGCTTAACTTGGGTGGTCTGTGATATCTTCCTCCACTTAAACTCAAGGCATCCTCGTCATATTTTCGTGCTTGAACCTCTGAATGTGCTTCGTGAATTACCGTAAATCTTCTTCACATTCCCAAGTGGCTTTGCTCTCGAGGAGGTTTTTCCACTTCACCAAGTACTTGTGGTAAGCTGGCATGCCCTTCCTTCAGATTGTTCGATCAACAAGAATGTACTCTACATCTTTGTCAAAAGTGGTGACAACGGCTGTTGAGGCATGCCTTGATTCTCCATGACTTGGGTCTACCACATCTTCGTGGTATGGTTTGAGAAGGCTCATGTGGAAGACTAGATGAATCTTGAGCCTCGGCGAAAATTGTACTTGATAAGAGACGTTACCCATACATCAGAATTCTAAAGGGTCCATTGTTGCGCCTTACTAACTATTTGTAGATTTTTTGCAACGTATTGAATTGTTGAGGCAGAAGCTTAATCATCACTTGGTTATCCTCCTTATACTCAACGTGTCGTCTCATTGTATCGCCCACCTTTTCATCTTCCTTGCGGCTTTGTTGAGGTAAGTTCGTGTGATCGTTTCCTTTTCATGCCATTCGCGAGTGAGCTTGTGAGCCACGAGATTTTTTCTCTGTAAGTTGAGGATCATAGGTTGAAATCCCATGATAATTGAGTAACATCGAGTAGCTTTGCTTAATCCCGTTAATGAGCGCTCACATAATACTTCAAATATATCTCAATGAGGCCATTGATGTGCTCAGTCTACCCATCTTTTGAGGATGGAAACTTGTTTAGAACTTATGATTGGTTCTCAACATATTAAAGAGGTCCGTCCAAAAGCGTCCCTCGAACTACGGGTCTCGATCGTTTATGATACTCTTTAGAACTCTCCAAAGCTTCATAATGTGCTTGATGAGGAGACGGGTTGCTTTATCCGTTTTGCAATGGATTGGTGCGATAATAAAAGTGCATACTTGCTAATAATGGTCGACAATGACCATGATACTGCCATACACTTTGGACTTGGGTAAGGCCGTAATAAAGTCCATTGAAACACTTTTTCATGGCCTTGATGCTAGGGATAGGGGCTTCAACAATCCTACTGGGAGTTAGTGATCTATCTTGTCTTATTAGTACACGAGACAAGTGCATAAATACACCTTATTGTTATCCTGCATATGTGGCCAAAAGTAAGAGGCTTGGACTAGTGTAGTGGTGTGCTCGATCCTTGGGTGACTAGCAAACTTATAGTTGTGGCACCCTTTGATTACTTTCTTAAGTAGATTTTTTCACCTAAGCACGAACAACCGATCTCCTTTAGTGAGGTGGATGCATTCTTCTTGCCAGAATCGCCTAATCTTTCTTCCGAGAACTTTTTCTAGTAAATTTTTGGCTAGTGGGTCTTGTTGGAGGCCTTTTTAATGCGTGAGATAAAGTCAGACTTTGTTGGTTCATACTAAGTATTGCCAATTCCACCTTGCGACTTAGTGCATCGGCAACGATATTGGCTTTCCTCGGTTTGCACTCGAGCTTATAGTCAAATTCTGCAAGAAATTCTTGTCACCTTACTTGCTTCAGACTCAACTTATTTTATGATTGAAAGTAACTTGTCGCTATTTTGACTGTCATGATTGTGAAGTGTGAGCCGAGTACATAATGTCGCCATACTCATAAGCAATGAATGATTGCGGCTATTTTTTTCTCTTGTACCATGTAGTGCCTCTCTTTGTCATTTAGCTTATAAGTCTCAAAAGTTATGGGGTGGCCTTCTTGCATGAGGACTAAACCAACAGCGAAGTCAGAAGCATTCGTTTGCACTTCGTAAGGCTTCAAATGCTTATTGATATTCTTCGAACCAATGCCACGTTTAATTCTTCTTTAAGAGGTAGGTTAAGGGTGCCGCCTTGGGTGAATAGCCCTTGATAAATAGGCGGTAAGAATGAGCGAAGCTTAGACACTTTCACGAGAGGCACCCAATCGAGGATGACCTTTACTTTCGAGTTTGTTATCATTAGTTTTATAGCTGTTATCTTATACATAAAGAACTCCACCTCCTGTTGAGTAAATGAGTATTTCTCCATTTTGAGATAGAGCTTATTCTCTCATAGTACTTGGAGAATTTGTCATAAATGGTCAACATGCTCCTCGAGGATAGTGTTATATACTATTATATCATCTAAGTACATAACCCCGAAGCAGTTGAGGAATGGTTGAAACACCTTATTTATAAGTGTCCAGAATGTAGTCAATGCATTTGTGAGACCGAAAGGCATTATAAAGAACTCGAAAGAACCATACCTTGTCATGCATGTAAACTTAATAGTACCCGTAGCGCAGGTTATGTTTGGAGAAGTACTGCGCTTTGCTAAGTTGGTTGAAAAGATACACTATCGAAGGTATCAGATACCTGTTGTTGATAATGATTTTGTTGAGCGTCAAATAGTCGATGCACATCTTTAGTGATATATCTTTTTTCTTTTAGAAGAGGACTGGTGCACTGAATGAAGCTTTTAATGAGTGAACGTAGGCCACATCTAGCAAATCCATGAGTTATTTTTGTAGCTCATTGAGTTTGGATGGAGTCATGCGGTATGGCATCAAGGCTAGAGATTTTGAACCTTACTCAAACTCGATTTAGTGATCCACCTCTTGTTTAGGCAGGAATTTCTTTGAAAACTTTGGAGGCATCACATCCTTGTACTCATTGAGAACGGCTTGTATCGGTGAAGGGAGTTGGGTTGGAGCATTTCTAAAATTTTTTCCTTCATTAATCTCCTAGATGGACATTAGAAAGCTTGAATCTTTCTTGAAAAGTCCTTTTGAATTGCATGGCTGAAAATGTCTTCTATTTGGATTTGCCATAATCTATAGGAACCATGTATGCTTTGGTCCCATTGAGAATTTTTAAGGAGTTTGTGGCTGAAAGTAGGAATGCATGAACTTGATCGAATAATTTCATACCAAGAACTATCTTAAAATCATCTATACGCACAATAGAGAAATTGAATTTTTCGCTTTATGTCCCAAGTTTAACGTGCACAACTTGTGCCATGCCCGAAATGGGCTTGGCGGATGAGCTCACTACCTTTATTGTACCTCATTCCTTGGTAGCTTTAAGGCTTAAGAACTTGGCCTCATCTTCGAATATGAAGTTGTATGTTTCTCCTGTATCCAATAGTGTGCGGACAGACTATCTGTCTATCATCGTATTCATATACATGAGTCATTTCTTAGTGAGTACAGGCTGTGGGCTATTAAGTGTACCAAGACATTGGAGGAAACCTATAATAGGTCGGGGTTCTTCTATCGTTAGTGCGGATTTGCCCTTGAGTTGGGCAGCAAGTGCGTTAAGCGACTTCTTTTCAACATAGTCACGTACCTAGTGAGGGCCTTGCCATCTAATTTTCCTTGCCGCTTTTGCCACTCGGAGGCTTTTTCTGCTCCCAATCTTTACAATTATTACCCTTGTCCTTGCGAATCTCCTCTCCACCTTTGCCTTGGCTAGACTTCTTGTCTTTGGATTGGGTGGAGTATTTGAGTCAGTGATTCTGCGGTGGCAATGGCGTTGTCAAGAGTTTAGAAGCCTCGTCTATCGAGCTCCATTTTGGCCTAATCTTTGAGACCATCTTGAAAGTAGAAGAGTGAGTCCTTATCGAACATGTCAGTGATCTCGAGTATGAGAGTAGTGAACTCGTTAATATAGTCACAAATGCTACCCATTTGCTTAAGGCGACATAGGCGCACTCTTGCTTCCTATTTTGCATTGCTTGGGGCAAATTACTTTTAGAGTTCTTGCTTGAAATCTACCCAAGTATCGATGGTGCAAATACCTTTGCTCATCTCACCATGGTTACGACGCCACCATAATTGTGCAGTGCCTCAGAGATATGTAGGTGCAATACCTACTTTCGATACCTCGTGTCATATGCACAAGGCATCGAAGTATTGGTTTAGCCCAAATAGGAAGTTGTCTAGGACAGTGGAATTATGTGTGTCATCGTAGGTGTCCAGCTTTGGCACGTCAATACATCACGTATCACTTGTTCTTGTAGAAGCCGAGTTAGCAGAGAGTGTGCACTTGTGCCATGCTCAGTTCGAGCATACTTCCTCAATCTCTGCATGAATAGCTCGTAGTTTGTCTTGCGTGAAACTGTAGAGTTTCAGCAACTCTTCCTAGAATACTCGAAATTCCCCTCAGAGGATGTTGGCTTGGTCTTTGATGAAGGCCTTGGTTGCCACTGTGAAGTCAGCATATTTGCCCTCAAGACCATCCACGCTTTCCTCTAAACCTTTGAGGGTGTCCTAAGCGGTGGACATCAAAGATTCAAGCGTAGCCATGCAAGGCTCTAAAGCATCAATGGAAGCGGCCTTGGACTTGGTATGAGTCTTGGCCTGCCCACGAGTTTCATTGCAGCCATGACTTAATTCCAGAAGTATCTCCACATCAAGAATGCCCTTTTGTGTTGTGTTTGAAGTTAGAAGACTAGTCATTGCTCCGATATGAGCAAGATTGCGTGGGTGTAAACCTTAACTTTGATACCACTTGTCACGGGATTAGTGTTTTACACAACGAACCCGTGCAGTACTTAAAAAACTTTTGTTGAAAGTATACCTTTGAGCTTCATAATAGTTAAGCCAAAAGTTTTCCGAAAGTGCTAAAAATAAGAGAATAGGAGAGGAATTAAGCAAAATGCGGAAATTATATTACTGGAAAGAATGCTTATAAGATTGCTTGAGATATTTGCTCAAATGTTTAGTGTTCAACTGCCTAATGCCAATCTATATTTATAAGGAGGCTTGCCAAGCTCTAGGATTTTCTAAGGCCTAGAGAATTCTATGTAGTTGTACAAAATTCTGAAGTATTTTAGGGTATGTATAAATGTGCTAGATGTGCTAAAGTTTTGCGGAACTTTATGGAATCGAGCTAAGATAAGCACATCTTGACTCATGGTCTTGAGCCATTTTTAGCTCAAATTAGGCGTTACGATGAGGTGCAAGCATACTCTCCGTACTATTATATATTGTAAGAAATGAAATTTTAAATCCTATATCAAATGTGATGTCAAGCGGATTTTTACTAGTCCCCATATTAAATTTGACTTGGATTAGTGCAGTTCCTTTACCTTAGGCGGTTTTGACTTCGAATTCACTCCGAACACGGGATCGGGGTGGTTGAAACAAAGTCTTAGCAAATCAAGAAAATGTTACGCTTCGAAAATTTAGGTTCTAACAAATCTGGATCTATTGGGATAAATGAAAGACAAACCATCCGGAACCAGTGGTAATTGCGATCGAGGAAAGTCCTCGTTATAGTCACCATAGGTTCTTTGCTTTGGCTAGATCAAACAATTCATCGAGGATGAACAATGGAAGTATCCATGTATTTCCAAATATAGAATCATCATTAGTTATCAAATAAGGGCAAAAGCCTCTCAGAAAGAACTCTTAAGAGAAAGATAACATCTACAAAAATCATTGTTGCAAAGTCACGACTGTTAAATGCAATGGTTTCGCATAAATAACGGTTCATGCAATTCCTCTTCGTTGGCCTTTATCAATAAAATCTTCAACGTTCACCTTAGTTATTCGTTGGAGAAAGTGACGTAGGTATCTTAGTTGATGCTCTTCCCTGGTTTTCAACTTTTCATTACCATGATGAAATGGGCCAATTGACACCATTTTTGGAGTGTAATCACTTGGATGCAAAAACCGCTTGCCCTCAGGACTCTTTACATGCAACACCGATTGGATAAGCAGAAAAGGGATGCAAGGTCTTGAAATTGTCTCTCACAGAATCTGCCAAAATTATCAGCATGAGTTATCAGTGCTGTGCAGAAAATCCAAAACCAGCATAAAGAATTGGAGACCAGCGTCTAAGACCTTGAAGGTCTAAAATCCTCGTCAAGGCGATTGATCAAAGCTAGTGTCTCCCTCCTAAACATCCTCAACTATTAGCTAGAGTACAAAATTTGGAGGGTCTCTCATGTTGATGCAGATTTTCCGCGTGCCTCAGCGAGTGCTTGAACCTTCCAACGAGTACCTCCAAACGACTTCGCTAAGAGCGTCCGAATCTTCACTCGCGGTTTTAAAAGTACCGATCCTTACGCTCGCGATAAGTTCGAGCGGGATTGCCTCCTTTGTCCGAGTCCACTGTCTTCTTGAACGGTGATTTCCGGACCGCACTCACTGAAACCGGGTCGGGGTCGTCGGGCGTTTCGTCGAAACCCTCCGACGCTCAAGTCGATGTCGGGTTTCTCTTTTTGGTATCTCCTTAGTGAGGGAGGCCGGAAAGATGAAAGGGTATTATTTCGCCCCCTTTTGGATGTAAATGGTGTTTTTGAGAAAGTCGGATGAGAGAAATTTGGAAAGGAAGAACTCATTATCCGATTCTGAGAGAATCCAACTTCTCTTTTGTGAATTGAAATGCCAACCACTCGCTAGTTCTCCTTCGTTTCCTTTTATATTCTTCTTTTCCGCTCTTTTCCTTTCCAGTCATGCACTCCCACGCTAATGGTCTCCGGGTCCCATCGACAGTCGGGTTTGGCGGAATATTCCCTAGGGATGAGCGATCGTTCCTTAATCCGATGCACGTGGCGGATCACCATGTCGGGCAGCGTGCGAGGAATGATGACACCTGTGGCAGCGCGTGCGACCACCGACAACGATGTCTTCTCTCCACCATGTGGGACCCTTGTCGGACATCAAAGGTGTGCCGGGATTACGAGTAAAGCGGTCGGGTTGCCACAGGTCGGGTCTTGTCCAGTTGTGCTCGGGAATGCATGCGGCGAGGAGACACGCGCTCGGTTCTCGACCTTGACCGGCTTTGACACGAGGGACGACCTCGGCGGGAAGTGAGCTCTCGGCCTTGACCGGCTTTGACTCGAGGGACGACCTCGAGCAGAAATGAGCTCTCGGCCTGACCGACTTTGACCGAGGGACGACCTCGAGCGGGGAATGAGCTCTCGACCTTGACCAGCTTTGACCGAAGGGTTGCTCGGGCTAGGTTACCATCGGAGTCTTGCTTGGTAGGAAGGGCTTGAGGGTTTGTCCGATATTTACCCCATAAACCGGGAAGAGCTTTTAGGGCACTGTCGATATTTTACCCAAACATCTCATACTTTAGAAATATACATATTGATCATTCTATAGAAAGAAAATTGAATACACAAATAGAATATTTCAATGATATTCACATTTCATCATCTCAAAATCAAGGAATGCTTGGAGAAGAGTGCTAGCTAGTTTCTTCTACAGTTGAAATGGAAATCAAGTATCATATAATTAACATATAAGCAACAAAAGCAAATCAAATGAGATAGAAAAAGTGTAAATATATCATAGAAATAATCTATTTGTGTATATAATTTACTTTCTATAGAATGATACAAGTATATTTCATTCATTTACTGAGCATGCATGAAGGGGTCAAAATTTTTAATCTAATTGTTGAGAATGTTGATTAGGAAACTCTAGCTTTGATCAAACGCCTAGACAAGGACTCAAGTCCTTCTTCAAGATCTTGGATGCTGGACTCCATTTCTTTAAGCTGGTTTTGCAAATAAATGATGTTATCATATTTGATTGTCTTGTGACCAACGACAGTAGACAACACAGCATCCACCTTTTCAAACTCATTAATTTCTGTTACGTTTTCTCAAATGCAATTCTGCTTAGCTTTCATGGAGTCCTAGGCCCGGAGATAAAGGACAACAAGGATTCAAATTCAGCCAAGGTTATGGCTTCAACCTCCTTCAACATGCTAACATGTTCCAATCGATTGCAAACGAGCATTTCTATTCCATGCCTTTCAAATTGCCCAAGGTCTTGTTGATTGCCATTCTCACTGCTTTCCCAGAGGCTAAGTATTTCTTAATCTCACTTTTAATATCAGTTTCATCACCCCTTCTTCTGCGCAGAACTGATTAAAATCCTAGTGCAGATTGCTTCATCTGCAACAAGGAATACTGAGCAGTGCTCCGAACATCCAAGATCCTGAAAGATCCATTGAACAGCTCATCAACCCATTTCTTCTGGTGGCCCTGGGATAACGCATGTTGAACGAGGAGCAATTGAAGTATTTTTCCACAGAATCTAGTAAATCTTAAGGCAATTTAACTCATGGCCTAATGATGAACAAGAAGCAGCTTGAGAAGACCTTAATCTTCACAAATGCTTTTCAACTTCTGAAGTCTGTGGGTGTAAGAGGCAGCCATTGCTTTTAATTTGTTGCTGTGAATTAGAAGACTAGAAGTTGATTTCAAATTCAATCGAGCCCTTTGCCTTCATGCGATTACCTTCTGCTCAAATCTCAATATATATATATATATATATATATATATATATAGCATGAGATGAGGAAACAAGAGGAATCTCATCCTCATAAACTAAAAAGAAACAATAGCATGATTTCGAGCTTGATCTAAATATTATATCGTCTACATTTATGCTTTGTCTCCTCCCAGCAGCATCCCATCTTAGCTTTTTTTTTTTTTTCTTTTTAGCCACAAATCTCACTAGTATCTTCTCATAAGCTAATACCAAATAAACAAATGTTTCTGAGTGATCCATAAAATAGGCAATACAAGGATGGCTTCCAAATTTCCCAAGGTCTTGTTGATTGCCTTTCTCACTCCCTTCCTAGAGGCAAAGTATTTCTTAATCTCACTTGTAATTTCAGTTTCATCGCCCTTCTTCTGCGCAGCACTGATTGAAGTCCTAGTGCAGATTGCTTCATCTGCAGCAAGGCATTCTGAGCCGTGCTGCGAACATCCAAGATCCTGAAAGATCCATTGAACAGCTCATCAACCCATTTCTGGTGGCTGTGGGCTAAAGCTTGTTGAACGAGGGGCAGTTGATGTATTTTTCAGCAGAATCGTGTAAATCTTAAAGAAAATTTAACTCATGGTCTAATGATAAGTAGAAGCAGCCTGAGAAGACGCTAATCTTCACAAATGATCTTCAACTTCTGAAGTCTGTGGGTGTGATCTTGTTGGAAAGCTCTTTGAGATAGTATGGTAAGAGGCAGCCATTGCTTTTAATTTGTTGCTTTGAATTAGAAGACCCAAGTTGATTTTCAAACTCAATCCAGCACTTTCCCTTCATTTGATTACCCTGTGCTAAAATCTCATTACATATAGCATGAGATGAGGGAACAAGAGGAATCTCATCCTCCTAAAATAAGAAGAAACAATAACATATTTCGAGCTTGATCTAAATATTGTATCAGCTACTTTTATGCTTTGTCTTCTCCCACCAGCATCCTATCTTAGTTTTTCTAGCCACAAATCTCACTAGAATCTTCTCATAAGCTAATAGAAAATAAACAAATGTTTCTGAGTGATCCATAAAATAAGCTAAACAAGGATGGCATCAACTCTGTTTCCCCCGCTAGAAGGCAACAGATGCTAATCCGGTTTGGCTTGCCTCCCCGTGGGAAACAGGATGGCTGTGACACTTGTGTGTACTTAAAGAATTGATTTATTTGATCTGGATATAATATGCAAAATTTGCTGCGCATGCATGGAGATGAGGCCGCCGCTGCCTGAATGCATGGAAGGGTAGTTAAGTCGCTAAATTAAAGCAGGCCCAATTAAGATCTGCAGTGCTCATTGCTGGCATATTTTAGTGCCAAATGAGTCACCTGCTTCTTTATTGGAGTTCCTGAAGTGGGTGTTAACTATTAAGAGACTGAGTTTTCCACACTGTAGTAACAACTAATAACATTCATGGTCTGCCATGAAAACAATTACCTAAATAGGAAAACAAATTAAATTAAAACTCAATTAAATAAAATATTCATAAATTCTATGAACTTAATAAAAAAAAACTGAAAAAATGGATGTTACAATTACCAAGGAATCCTATTATAATTGTCTATGAAGGTAGACTTTTTGAATTAACCGCCCATTTCCTGGGAATTATGTGCCAGTGCTTATGTCTTTAACCATTCAAGGAAATTCTGAAATGTCCTGCAAGAGGAACCACCTTCTCTGACACTACTCATGGCTTTTCCCTTGAGTTCCAAAGCCCTTGCTTTAAAATCTTGATCACCGAGCACTTGATCCACCTTGATTTTAATTTCTTCTCTTGTAATGATGCCGCTTTCGTTTTTGTCGAACTTCAATCCCACCTTCCAAATGTCACAAATGTATTTCTCGTTCAGGTATTGTTCAGCATAATATGGCCAGCACAAGAAAGGAATGCCATTGCTGACACCTTCCATGGTGGAATTCCAACCACAATGGCTCAGGAAACAGGCAATGGAATGGTGGTTAAGAACCTTCTGCTGAGGTGCCCAGCCGATCATCTGTCCTCGACCAGCAACTCTCTCTTGAAATCCATCTGGGTATGTATCATTTGCATCAGTGGTAAGATCTGGCCTCACGACCCATAAAAATGGTCTCTTGCAAAGTTCTAGTCCTAATGCTAATTCTTGAAACTGAACTTGGTCAAGAATTGCAAAGCTGCCAAAAGCAACATTTAAGTGACAGAACTTGGTTGCTGGTGGTCTAGCCATTTCAAACAGTTAGAGTCTTCGCGCCAGAAGTGTCCTGCTGAATTCCCTAGACGGTTGCTTGCCAAAAGTGGTCCTGTTGGCAGAAGTTCCGGCACCATGGTGAATGCTCCAGACTCGAGCTCATATGTTGAGTGACAAAACTGGAAATTTACAGCTCTCATTGCTTTTATGACTTTATCCAGTAAATCGAAAAGAATTTTCTGCCAGGTCAAGTCACCAACTTGTGCCCAAAAACAGTCATTAGAGTTCATTTCAGGCATATTTAGTGCCAACTGAAACGTCTGTTTCCTAATAGGAGTTCCTGAAGTTGAATACAAAACAAAGAAAATTACAATAGCATAAAATAAACAGCCGGACGTTTGAACTCTGACATGCATCAAAAGGCTGCTGGAGGAAGGTAAGGAATTAAATGACATATATAGAATCATACCATTACTGTCAATGATTCCATCATCAATAAGTTTGGGGATACGAAATATCAAGGCCACTGATGTTGCTGATGAAGGCCAAAAGACAGCCCGCTTGATGACGTTCATCTTTTTTGCTACTTCCATAGACCACCCCATGTACCCATCTGCAATGAAACAATCAATTTTTCATCTTCTCTACTGTTGATGTCTTCTATGAGCTCCTCCAACTTCCCAGGATATTCTGTAAAAGTTTTTCAAGTAGCTTTCCTAAATCGTTTCTATCTTCCCAGGCTTCCATTCCATCTGGGATCGAAACCAAATGTATTTGCTCCCCAAGATGATTCTTTCCCTCCATTGATTCCATTACCCGCTTGTGATCATAATCCGTGTTGACAAATGTGACTCTGACGCCATGTTTTGCCAGACACTGTGAAAACTCCAGTAAAGGAATTACATGGCCTTGTGCTGGACAAGGCATTACCAAAACATGTGGACGGCTCATTTTCTTTTTCTTTTCTTTTTTTACCTCACTTATTTCGTTGCTATGAACTTGGTGCTTTCATAGAGATTGTGAGAGGCAGCTCAGTAGCCCATGTTTGTTTTTCTTTCTTTTTCTTCCGTACATATACTATCTCATATACGTTCGCCGCTCCGCGAGCAAGGAGCGAGAGAACAAAGTGGGCTGGAACGGGGAGCTACGGCTGATCGAAAAGCGAAGATAGGCGCATAGTTCAGTGATCTATGGCCAAAAAAGGGAACTCAGAGAGGTCCCGATCGAGCTAGGCAAGGTCTTCTGTGAGTGAACGAGATGAGGATCAAAGAAAATCGAACTAACTGTGATAAGCAAAGCGTTTCATTTTACCATAAAAGCAGAAAGAAGGAAAGAGAACAGATGAAAGTTCGCCCAATGGAAGCGAGTGACTCAATGAACCTCAGCCTGGTAATCTTCTTGTTTGGTTTTCTATCTTTTGTCTGTACATATACTATGTCATATATGTTTTAATTTTGAACCTCAAGCTCGTTATCTTCTTATCTGCCGTTTTAATTTCTTTGAACCTCAACCTCAAGCTCCTTTACAGATTACAAAACAGTGATTAAGCCCGTTGTCCAGCGCGGCTTGCCTCTCACTTGGGAGGCAATGTATGGGCGACAGTATTGCTACAGTGATTAAGCCTGCTGTCCAGCGCGGCTTGCCACTCACTTGGGAGGCAATGCATAGGCGTCAGTACCCTTGCTCTTAAAGATGTAATTGCAAGAGTTCTCCCGAGCCAAACCCATTGATAAACTAATGACCATTAGAAGTGTAAAACGCATACAAGAAATTGCTTACAATTAACAGCATGTGGGTCATACTTATTCGACCAAATAAGAAAAAAGAACCAAAAAAGGGTAAAAATAAAATCATACACTCAATTATTTACTTAGAAAGAATAACAGATTTGAGCATTTGAGAAAGTTCACTTGCATTGTTACTTAAGCAGTTTCTTCATGAGCACGTTCCTTTATAATAATGCTAGTATCTAAACCAGGCACAGGGGATCCCTTCGCACTGTCTTCACGCAAATGCCCAGCAGCCATGGCTCCACCAACATCACTGATGTTCCCAAAAATCAAAATAAGAATTCCAATCGTAGCAGCCAAAAATGCGACCCCAAAAGCAGTGCTCACATTTCCACTGATAGCTGATGCCACGGCAAAGCCAGCGCAAGTTCCTAGTGCTTTTACCCACGAGTGCCATACAGAAAATGCACCTTCTTTGCCATTTGGTGTACAATCTAGCAACAAAAATCTCCCAAAAGCATGCAAAAGCCCCGCAGAAGTGCTTTGAATGGCAGCAAAAAGCAGTACATGGTGCCTCTGCCAGTTCTTTTCCTTGTAGTAGAATCCCATACCTGAAGTCAACAGAGCTAAGAGGAAACCCAGAATTTGCATCCTCACAGCATCTGCTTTGATAATATGTTGTAATGGTTGCAGTAGTGGCATTGAAAATGATGGGAAAACGAAGTAAATTAACCAGAAGTAGAGGAAGAATATTGGCTTAAGGCACAATTGGCCTAGTAAAAACAATAATCCCCAGTGAAAATGGACATTGACGAAAAAGATGACATGAAGTTCACAATCAGGCTTGCAATTGCATGAGGATATTTGAAAAGGGACAGGAAATATGATTTGGGTACAGAGGAAGTCGTGTTGGTGATTGCCCCTGGCCTTAGTGTGACAATATGGAGCATGCCAATGAGCCATTTGAGGCCACTGAAAATTGACACAATCCAGAGGCTAACAAATGGGTCCTTTTTGTTCCTAAGCATATGGTAAGTGAAAGCAGAGAAAATGGCAGAGCCTAAGCCACCAGCAACAGTGGCGTATACCGAGAACCAGCCAGAGACGCCTCTTCTAGTTGGGAATTGACTAAGTTTAAGTGTTGGTCCAGTGTAGCCGCGAACCATAAGGCCAAGCTGGCGAGTGTGGGAGGCTGAAGCAACAATATATGATGCAAGATCTGCAGTGTTCATTGCTGGCATATTTTTGTGCCAAATGAGTCACCTGCTTCTCTATTGGAGTGACTGAAGTTGGTGTTAACGAATAAGAGACTGACTTTTCCACACTGTAGTAACAACTAATAACATTCTTGGTCTGCCATGAAAACAATTACCAAAATGGGAAAACAAATTAAATTAAAACTCAATTAAATAAAATATTCATAAACTCTATGAACTCAATAAAAAAAAACTGAAAAAATAGAGGTTACAACGGCCAAGGAATCCTACTATAATTGTCTATGAAGGTAGACTTTTTGAATTAACCGCCCATTTCCTGGGAATTATGTGCCAGTGCTTATGTCTTTACCCATTCAAGGAAATTCTGAAATGTCCTGCAAGAGGAACCACCTTCTCTGACACTACTCATGGCTTTTCCCTTGAGTTCCAAAGCCCTTGCTTTAAAATCTTGATCACCGAGCACTTTATCCACCTTGATTTTAATTTCTTCTCTTGTAATGATGCCACTTTCGTTTTTGTCGAACTTCAATCCCACCTTCCAAATGTCACAAATGTATTTCTCGTTCAGGTATTGTTCAGCATAATATGGCCAGCACAAGAAAGGAATGCCATTGCTGACACCTTCCATGGTGGAATTCCAACCACAATGGCTCAGCAAACAGGCAATGGAAGGGTGGTTAAGAACCTTCTGCTGAGGTGCCCAGCCGATCATCTGTCCTCGACCAGCAACTCTCTCTTGAAATCCATCTGGGTATGTATCATTTGCATCAGTGGTAAGATCTGGCCTCACGACCCATAAAAATGGTCTCTTACAAAGTTCTAGTCCTAATGCTAATTCATGAAACTGAACTTGGTCAAGAATTGTAACGCTGCCAAAAGCAACATAAATGACACAGCTTGGTTGCTGTTGGTCTAGCCATTTCAATCAGCTTGAGTCTTCGCGCCTGAAGTATCCTGCTGAATTCCCTAGACGGTTGCTTGCCAAAAGTGGTCCTGTTGGCAGAAGTTCCGGCATCATTGTGAATGCTCCAGACTCGAGCTCATATGTTGAGTGACAAAACTGGAAATTTACCGCTCTCATTGCTTTTATGATTTTATCCAGTAAATCGAAAAAAATTTTCTGCGAGGTCAAGTCACCAATTTGTGCCAAAAAACAGTCATTAGAGTTCATTTCAGGCATATTTGGTGCCAACTGAAACGTCTGATTCCTGATAGGAGTTCCTGAAGTTGAATATAAAACAAAGAAAATTACAATAGCATAAAATAAACAACCAGACGTTTGAACTCCTAACACTATTATTCTGACATGCATCAAAAGTCTGCTGGAGGAAGGTAAAGAATTAAATGACATATATAGAATCATACCATTACTGTCAATGATTCCATCGTCAATAAGTTTGGGGATACGAAATATCAAGGCCACTGATGTTGCTGATGAAGGCCAAAAGACAGCCCGCTTGATGACGTTCATCTTTTTTGCTACTTCCATAGACCACCCCATGTACCCATCTGCAATGAAACAATCAATTTTTTCATCTTCTCCACTGTTGATCTCTTCTATGACCTCCAACTTCCCCGGCATACCCTGTAAAAGTTTTTCATTTAGTTTTCCTAAATCGTTTCTATCTTTCCATGGTTCCGTTCCATCTGGGATCGAAACCAAATGTATTTGCTCCCCAAGACAATTCTTTCCCTCCAATGATTCCATTACCCGCTTGTGATCATAATCCGTGTTAACAAATGTGACTCGGAAGCCATGTTTTGCTAGACACTCTGAAAACTCCAGCAAAGGAATTACATGGCCTTGTGCTGGACAAGGAAGTACCAAAACATGTGGACGGCTCATTTTCTTTTTCCTTTTTATGTTTACCTCACTTGATTTCGTTGCTATGAACTTGATGCTTTCATAGAGATTGTGAGAGGCAGCTCATAGCCCATGTTTGTTTTTCTTTCTTTTTCTTCCGTACATATACTATCTCATATACGTTCAATTATGAACCTCAGCCTGGTAATCTTCTTGTTTGGTTTTCTATCTTTTGTCTGTACATATACTATGTCATATATGTTTTAATTTTGAACCTCAAGCTCGTTATCTTCTTATCCGCCGTTTTAAGTTCTTTGTCCATCTCTTCGTTTTTTCGCTTCTGGGGATTATTAATCTCAATGTTTTACAGAT